>CAJVPK010001425.1:0-11273 GCA_910592015.1 Diversispora eburnea
TAAGTCAAAAAAACGTGTTCCTTGTAGTGATTGTGGGAAACCAACTGCTTCTGCTTGCGGACGATGCAAAATTCATATGAGAGGATATTATGTTACATCTTATTATCAAAGACTTCGTGAAAAAGCTTTATAGCAAAGCTCATGCCAAGACATAAAAATGTGATTAAGGCCTAGAACGTAGCTCATTTCTTCTGCACGAGCAGGTCTTATAGAGTTGAAATAGAATTTTTAGTTAAATTGATGTAGGCTCGAAGAGCCATTGCTTTGCAATAGAGCATAGCTCGTTTCTTTGAAATACCTAAAAATTTGTTACTTATTTTTAAGTGTTTTGACACTAGCTCCGCTATTATCTTTTTTACTATTTGTGTGCTAACTAAACAGATAACTATATTCTGCTTCTCCAGAACAGAAAACAATTTAGCAATCAAATTCGATAACTATGCTCCACTACGCTTCGCATCCGGAGTCGCTATACTCCTCCGTGACTGAAAACAATTTAACAATCAAATAAGTAGGCATTTATAAGAGTTATTAAGAATAAGTTAAAAGCTTGAAATTTATAGAATAGATTAGAGTTAACCAAATTACACCGCCTGTGTACCTAGGGTGAAACCCATTTCTTTGAAATAAAAATTTTATCCATATTTTTTAAAAACAGAAAACATTTTAACAATCAAATTCGATAACTATGCTCCGCTACGCTTCGCATCCGGAGTCGCTATGCTCCTCCGTGACAGAGAGCAATTTAGTAATCAAATATAATAACTATGCATATCTGTGTTAGAAAGCAATTTAGCATTCAAATTCGATAACTATGCTCCGCTACGCTTCGCATCCGGAGTCACTATGCTCCTCCGTGACAGAAAGCAATTTAGTAATCAAATAAGTGGACATATATTTTGGTTAAATTGGTGTAATTTTGGTTAAAAATTCGATTTATATATCTAAATATAAAAGTTATCGAGAATATGATAAAATCTTGAAATCTTTAGAAATAGATTAGAGTTAACCAAAATTACACTGCTCGTGTACCTAAAAAGCCCACTTATATATTACTGGCCATATATGTTATATGTTAAAATATGTTTTTTATTTAGCATATACAATTCATTATGTCAATTAATATATGAAATTTAACAACTATTAAAAGCAAAAATAATAATAAGGACTAGTAATTATTATTACATTTGGTGATACTGGCCTATTAAACAACCTTTCCAAAAGTTGAAATAAAGAAATTGGTTAATGAGTTTTAACCAATATTGTAAATAATATAAGTAATCTTTATTTATATTTATAATATTTTTTGATGAATTTTATTATTTTTAGACATTTTCTAAATGTTATACTCAATTTGAAGAAGACTGTAAAATTTTTTGGAATAGAGAAATATGTAAAATTCTTAGACATATGTGTGATAATGGAGGAGAAAGATCTGAACAATTTAGAAGAAATTAAAAACTAGTTATACTAATTATCCATGGACAATCTCTGAGAATGATAACATCTCACTATACCAGTTGCATAATTGATATTGTATATTATTGGATCAATTGTGATTGAAAGTGTATAATAGAATTTTGTAACACATTTCATAAGGATAAAAACATTGATTCAAAGATAATAAAATTTTCATGTTATATTGCACATGGACTATATATTTTTAAATTTTGTATTCTTAGCTTTCAACTTGAGCATTATTATTTGTATTGTTATGTTGTTGAAGAAATCATGAATAAAAAAAAATATTAAAAGCAACATGTTTCACATGTTCACATGTTTTAAATATATTTTAATATACTTATGTTTCATAGCAGATAAAAATAACATTAAATAACTAGTAAATTTTAGAGAGAAGAGAAAATAGAATTCTGTACTTTGAACAATCATTATTTAATTATTCTTATATTATATTATTCATATATTAATATTATTCTAAATTATTCTATATTATTCTATATTATTCTATATTATTTTATATTATTCTATATTGGTAAATAATTTCATAGTATATCAGACACACAAATGCAGGTTTTATCTTTCTTTTTTGTGATCTTTCTTCACTAACTTTTTTTTTGTTCTTTTGAAAAAGTGTCTTGTGGAAGATTTGTACATATGACACATAATTTTTGATATTAAGAGATAATTTTTTTATTTCTTTTAATTGATACAATGTGCTTCGATGGAATATTTTTTACGAGACTTATTGATCTTATTGATTTTATTGTTGTCCTAAATTTTCTCAAAATTATTATTATCTGTTATTATTATGCACGTGGTTAGATGTATCCACACAATAAAAGAAAAAGAAAAGAAAAAGAACACCAAAATAAAAATAAAAATAATTTCTATTCTTCATTTATCTTTCTTTAATATTATATTTTAATATACATAATGCATGCATAAGTATTATCCCGAATGTCATTATTGAAGGATATAAACATATATAAACATGAAATTATGTTTCAAAAATAAATTCAATTTAATTTTTAGTCGAATTTGGTCAATTCTCTAAACAATGTTTAAAATTTATTTAAAATAACCATGTAATGCATAAACGTAACATTATGTAATAAATGTAGTTTGATATTGTTCTATTCAGAAAATAATATCTAATATTAAAAACAATATAAAAACATAAAAAAAGAATTCTGAAACAACAAAAAAAAAATATTATTCCAGAGATTACAATATATACAGTAAATATAATTGATAATTGATAATATTTATTTATTTTGTTATTTTAATTTATTTTAAAATTTAGCGGGAAATATAGAAATAAAATATATCAAAAATAGATTGTAGATACAAATAACTTAATTTGGTAATAAATGTTAATAAGCGTTTAAAGGAAGCTGTCACAAAATATTATTAAATATAAACAATGTAATAAACATTTTTACATTTTTTACATTGTTATCATGGTCGACTAATTGAATAACTATGTAAAACTGCGTATAACTGTATAATTGAATATAAATATTTATAACTAGGTTTATAATTATGATCAAGTTTATTAACTATTTCTAACTAAGGTAACTATTTTATCTATATATGTTAATTATTTATTGGTAATTATTTTATATATCACTAACTATAACTAACTTATAGTTGATTATCATTAACTATAACTAACTTATAGTCAATTATCATTAATTATCATTAATTATCAGTAACTATTTATCTACCATTATCACTTTTGTTTTCTGTCGCTAACTATTTTTATTATATCAAAACATTCATTTTTGTAAAACTCCTTATTTCGTATCATACATATTATTATTGTTAATATTATTTATTATTATTATTATTATTATTATTATTTAGCTTAGTTGATAATATTGTTATTAAAGATGATCGAATCCTTGAATAAAACTTAAATCCTCCCCGGGTATAATGAATAATATGAATAATTGTCGTACGTGTGTAGTTAGTATGTTTTTTTAGTATGTGACACGCGATATGTATTATATGTGTATATTTGTATATGTGTGTCTGAAACCATTAAATTTCTCCAATTGAAATATTTTTATTTATATTATTTGAAGTGTGTGAACAATATGAATGTTAATATTATTAACGTTGCGAATCTGATCTCTTTGATGACATAATTTACACTTTTAATTGATAATGATATTATTCATTTTGACCACATTCATCCAACAAACATTCATTTTTCCAAAAAATATATATATATATATATTATTATTATTATTGTTACATTGATAACTTCATTTCTTAATTTACTTAATTTGTGTTTAAACCATTAAATTCGTCACTTTCCACTAATTTACTATTTTACAAGTTATCCGATTATATAGTTCAAAATGTAATAATACCTTTTTATTTTTAATATTTTTCGATTAAAATGTTAATAATATACGTCTATGTATCTATTGAAAAAATTTTTCTATAAATATAGTCATCGAGATTGTTCATTCCAAAAAAAATCAACAGCAACAAAATCAAATTTTTAAAAAAAAAATTATTAACAAGAAAAATTGATTTTTTCTTCACAATAAATATAATATATAAATATTAGAGCATTTACAGCATTTATATAATTGTAAATTTCTCTTTTACATAAAAAAAGAAACATATCGTTACTTCGTCACTTATCGATAATAAAAAAAATGACTACCACCACATTAACTCAAGAATCTTGTATTCCCGAATTAAATTCTCTTTGCCTTAATTCACCTACTCCACCTACTATCACTAATAACAATAACAACAATAATAATCTTCCTCCCATGATTCGAGGAATACCAATTAATTATGTTTTAGAAAAACTTCATGAATTAGGTTCAGCTTATTATAATGATAAATCCACTGCTTACGCTGAACTTCATATCGATGGTTGTTTAAAACCTTATTACGTTCATAAAGAATATCTCGTTCTTCAATCAACTTTCTTTTCGGAAGTTTTTAATAATGATGATATATCAAATGGTGATGTGATAACTATCTCTTTACCCGCTCCAAACATGTTTGATCCTATCTTGAAATATTTTTATGATGGAGATGCCGATAAATTTTATGATGCTTTAAATATTTTGAATTATAAACAAATTTGGGAAAATGTAGAATGTTTGGGTTTGGGTGCTGAACCGAGAGCTGTTTGTTTGGCTTATTATCAAAATGAAATTAATCATGAATAATTTTATTATTTAATGTTATTATATATATCATTTCTTTATTATTTATCTTTATTTATTAGTATTATTATATATCTTATTATATATCTTATTTATTTATCAAAATTTTAAATTTTATCTAAATTATATTACTTTCTTTTTTATTTTTCTTTGTATATTTTTCTAGAAATATTTTATATTATTTTTTTAAAGTTCAAATTTTGTTCATATAAGCATTTCTTTATTTTCTTTTTTTATTTATTTCGATCTCTTTTTCTTTTATTATTTTTATTTTTCTTCTTCGATCAAAAAAAAAAATGTAGACACACACCAAAAATTAAAATTATAAAATCTAAGACATTTGTTAACTATTATATATAATTATGTTTTTTTAAGTATTTTACCAACTGATTTTACCATAAGCAACAATTATTTATTTATTCAGTATGCATTATTATCTATATTATTATCTATATTTAAGTTGTGTTTTATGATATAAAAAAAAAGTTCATACATTTATATAATAAAAAATGTAACTTCACAAAAATGACAGAATATTGACTACTTAATTCTATTATGATTTAACAATATCTTAAATTAAAAGAATATTAGTTTTAATAATAAATAATAATAAATTACGTTTATTCTGACCTGTTGTCTCTTCTTAATATTTTCTTGGATCTACAAGACAATTAAATATGCGCCGTCGAATTCATTTGTTTTTTTCTTTCTATTGTTACTCGTGTGAGAAAACGTTCCGATATTTAATTAAAAATCTATTTTTTGTAACGAGCGAATTATCTGTTTCGAAATATTAATTGAATCAATTACAAAATTAATTCGTATTATGTAAATGTAAAGTTATAGACAATTTATGATCTCTTTTTTTACGTTGTTTTCTACTTGATAAAAAAGTTTAGTTGTTTTGAATACGTCACTTTGGCTTGAGGCGTATTTTCACGTGTAATGGAATACAAATATTTATGATGATCACAAATAAATGAGATGATATACATTAATAATAATAATAATTTAAAAAAGATAAATAAGATAAATAACATTTTCTAAATAGTTTTATAAAGAATGAAAAATAATTTATATTCTTAATAAAATAAATAAATAAAAATTCTAAATGGCAAAAATATATATATATTCCTTTAAAGAATCATTATAGTTTGGAAGGAACGCGACCTTCCTTTACTTGTGCATACTCAAATAATTGTTTCATTTCATTTGCTGCTTCATTAAGATAATGCCGCATATGATGATTATTCAAATGCATCGATACTATGTTAAAATGTAAACTATTTGCATTAACTTGGTATGCAATACCATATCCATCTGGCACCACTTCTCCCCATCCATATCCATCAAAGTATTCTGATGAAAGTTGAGATGTTGACAAATTCCAATGTGAAGATCGTGAAAATGCTATATCATTAAAGATTTCTGGTTTTTCCTCACCCGATTTCAAAGACATACGAAGACCTTTAATTGTTTATAAATAAATTAAAATAAATCAAAACCTTGCATTCTATATTATTTAGATTATTTCGAATTAACAAAGCTTACCAAGCAAGTGTCGATCACAACCACGTCCGTCAACAGCGTCGGACATATATTTTACGTGAGAAGCAATTGCCTTACGACCTAACTCGATTTTAGTCTCGAACTTTAAAAAAAGTATTTAGTTAATAAAAATTAATAAAAATTAATGAAAAAGTAAATATCATGATATATAAAACAATCAATCAAAGACTACGATATTGAAATGCTTACTGTGGCATTAGGATCTTCCATGGATTTGACCCACGCTACTGAATCAACAGAAACAGTTCGACATACTTCAGTTCTGCCGTGAGCAAATTTTCTGGTCTGAGCACTTTCATAAGTAGATCTACTAACTCCGTACATTTTATAATATGCTAATTGAATGATCATTTGTACGTACGCATCCGGTGAAAATCCTAACTTTTTGATACCATTTTTGCCATATCCTTGATATACTAATACGCGAAGATCATGCTTAGAAACAAGGGAATCAAAATTTTTTTCAGCACTTGCAATTGCTTTAAGAGCATCATTGTTCAAAATAAAATTAAGTTGTTCTGGTTGAGGAAGTTTAAAACGAATGTTTGGTTCACCGTGATCAATTTTATTTCTGGCAATCACATCACAAATAAAATCATTCAATCGATGTGTCGGCATTCCATCCATAGAAGAATGCTATTATAAAAATAAAAAAAATAAAATAAAATTTTTACATTTATAAAATGTCCATGTAATTAAAGAAATTTGAATATTTTCAAATAAAAGAATAACCTCTCCACAGAATCCGGCTTTCCCATTCTCAAAAACAATAAATTGTAAAGGTTTGTCAAAGAATCGATTGCGACCATCACCAACCCAACAAGAATGGCTTATTTCTTCATGTGTGATAGGTGAGGTGTCGTCTAGACAGACAACGAAAGCAGAACTTTCTATCTTCCTAAGTAATTGCTCATTTTTAGGATTAACCGATAATAATAAATTTCGATACTAATATTCAAAAATAGAAATTTTCATGTTTAATAATAATTTAATAATCACTCTATTTGATATGTGAGAAAGAGTTAAGAATACGAACGTCTGTCCAGTTGTCTCTATTTTCAGAGGTGAGTGCTCCAACTGGAGGATCTTTAGTATCACCAGCCATCTCATAAATTTTTTTGAATAAACTAAAAGACATTAATATATTGTTTATTTATTAATTATGATGAAACGAATAGTACAGCTTTAATATATTAGATAAATAACAAATTAAAGAATTTTCTACCTTTCTATTTCGACAGTAGACAATTGTTTTCCATCCTTTACTAAGTCTACAATGAAAAACTTGTTTTTTCGGATGACGGTCATATGGTTATTTGTTGCTGGATCAAATTTTGATTCATAATCAGATGGTTTTGCCGGGAAACGACAAGCATTAAACATCCATTTATTGGAATCCATGCAAAGAGGAAGGTTTTTCATATAATCTGGTTCTAATTGTTGTCTTTATAAAGATACAATTTAATGTTAAATACATATAAAAAGAAGAAAAAAAATATATATATTATAAATAATTACTCTTCTACAAGTTTCCGATATACCAAAGCAGCCGTTACAATTGAAGCAGCTCGAGTAGCAGGATTTTTTCGAAGTTTGTCGTCTTTGTAAGCATAGAAATAGCTCACATATACACAAACGGGATCCCTATAACCAAAATATGCTAGTTCATTCCACCAATCTTCAAGCCAATTAATCACTTTAGGATTATTAGCTTTATTCAATAGACGATCTTGTAATTCCTCGCCAATCCCTCCAGGTTTCAGAAAATCTTCAACGGCTTTTTTTGTATTTTCAAATTCTTCTTCATTCACCAGAGGTTTAACTGACATTAAGTATTTCTCGAATGTCTCGGAAAGTGAAGGCACAGGAAGTTTTGGAAGAAATTTTTGATAACGATACATGGGTCCAACAGAAGTATCAACGGGATATGGGACAACCGGTGATTTTGAAACCGGAGCAGCAAGACTGTAATTTCTACGTGTCATATCGTTTAAGAACTAACAAAAAAAGAAATATTATTAACAAAATGACTTTTTGAAATCTTTAGTTTATACATAAAAGAAAATTTATTATTATTAGCAAACTGTTCATTCGGCTAACCTGGTTTTTCGGTTGTTTAAAACTTCGAAATACCGAATGTGCTAAAGATAATTTATTAAATTTGTTCATTAAAAATCTAATTTCTAAGTCAAGATTATTATTATCTGATTAAGGAAAGGTTTGATATATCTAATCCATAAAATGAAGATTTTAATCTAAAAAAATCAATAATGCAGAAAGATCATGTATTAATTGATTTGTTGTGTTGGGAAAATAAATTTGGCAGTAAAAAAGGGTGATCTAAAAGATATTATCATCTGAATAATTTGAATAATAAAGAGCTTAAAATTCTAAATAGACAATAAATAAATTATTTTTTCTTACAGTGGTGGACTTTTTTTTTTTATCATTATTAGAGAAAGCTTTTTAAAAGTTGTTTAATGCAATCTGCAAAGCAAATCCCCCAAAAAATTAAACTGTGACAAATGCCTTCAATTAAGTAAAGATTTCTGTAATTCAAAAACTCTAGACCTAATAGCAATTTCTTGACATATACAGTACAGTTAGAGAAAATCAATTGTCTAGAAGTTATCAAAATGGTCTTTGAAGAATGGTTGGCTCAATTAATATTAGGCCTGGTTCAATTATTATACTCTGGCTAATTGATTTTCTCCTAGCTCAATTATGATTGGCTGGCGCAACCCTAATCACGTGAAAAGATCATTATTATAATTGAATAATTATTTAAATTATCAATATTACAAAAATGAAATATATATCATTGTGTAGCTAAAAACTAGAACTTTCAATTGGTTATAGAAATATTTTAATAGAAAATTGATTTGAACTAAAAAATAAAAATAAATTATTCTTAAATATTAAGATTTTTACAAATATTAATATTAGAAAAATAATTTAATTATTATTTTGAAGCTTATAATAAGAGCTTTTAAATGATTTTAAAATTTATATTTAATAACAATTATTTAATAAATTTTATAATTATATTAACCAATTAGAATTACATTATTATTTAACATTTACATTAGAATTTAATCTTTGTATTAGAATTTAACCATTGTACCAAATTGCATCAAGACTAATTCTAGAGCTCAATTGATTAAATTAAATTTAACTAAATTCCTGGCTCAATTCATATTGTGCTTACCATCTTTAATTTCAATAGAATCTACTTGATATTAAAGTTAATAATTAAAATAATCAAAAGAATAGATATCAAATATATTATTTTTCAAAAAAAAAATTTTGAATATATAAATTATTTAAATATTCAAATTTTGGAAGCAATATAATAATATCTCAAATGTTTCTTTTTTTTAAAGATAGAAATTGAGATAAAAGAATTACAATATTTTAATATATATATATATTTTAAAAAAAAAAAAAAAAGTTTATTACTATTTTCGATCTTATAAAAATTACAATATTTAAAATATACTTAAAATATATTTAAAAAATACTTAATTTAGATAATGAGTAAGTACATTAGGAAATTTTTTTGAATATAATATTCTGTAATTTTAACATAGTGATAAATTTCCGTAATTTTTTATATAATATTATAAAAATTTATGAAAATTTTCGAAAGTTATTAAAATATTAAAATTCTGTAATATTATATTCAAAAAATTACAGAAATTTAATACTGTATTAAAATTTCATAATATTATGTTTAAAAAATTACAAAAATTTAATATTATATTAAAATTACAGAATATTATGTGATGTTAATCTTGGTTTACCTTTTAAAAAAACTAAAGAAAACTAAGTGACTGGTAGTGGAAATTGTATTTATAGACTTTAAATACTATAACAATTAACTACAGCCAGACGGGTATTACTTTTAATAAAGTAATGATAAGAAAGATTTGAATAAGGCAAATTTGATTGAAAGAGGTTAAAGTGTGAGGTTTTATAAGGGTTTTACTAGTTAAGTCACAAAGACAACAAAGTTTCATCAAGAAACTCAACAAATTCACATAGAACTTAATAACTTAACCTAGATTACAAAGCAGAGTTAATTATTAAGTAACTATAATACTGAGATCACGAAGTAGGTATTACAATTAACAATTACTCTTATTATCAAGAAGAGAGTAATAATAATAGAATTATCAAGATTACAAAGCAGGACAAATAACAAGAGGGTTTTCACTAAGAAAGTCACAATATAAACTATATAATTTACCAAGAAAGATATCAGTTTATAAGCAATGTTTTATTTCGAGTTATTAGAATATTTAATTCTATATCAACTGTTCCTTTAAGAGGAGTAGAAACAACTTCTATTTATATGAAATTTGGACCATATCGTGAACTATAATTATTAATTTCAAGAAAACTTCAGAAGTTTCTGTAACATTCCAACATGATTATTAATACTGGAGGTAATTTACCTAGGTATTTTACCGGTAGATACTAGAGGTATTTTACCTCGTATCGTGTAATGTTACATATCTGAGATATTTTACCAGTAGATATTAGAGGTATTTTATCTCGCATCACGTAATGTTACATATCTGAGGTATTTTACCTCTGTTATGTAAATACTAATAAGGTTGATACAAGAATATAAATATATTATACGAAAAATAAATAAGATAATACATATATAAAATATCAATATAATAATAAAATAATAATAATAAAATAATAATAATAAAATATATTATAATAAAATATGTATAAATATAAAAATAAAGAAATAGGGTCAACAACGTATAAACCCTTGTATTGTGATTATTTTATCTTGAGATTAGTAATTCTTATAATTTTTATATAGTTTTGTTTATTAGTTTTAGTATTATTTTATCCCATTGTCTTTGTAAATTGTAGAAGGTTTATATGAATAACACTAGCTATTTCCATGATCCCTTTTTTGAGAACATGGAATTATCTAAAGATGTCAAAAATTACTCATTTAATAATGATATTTGTGAAGCAGGACCTATTAAATTTCCTAATAAAGCATATGGCGACTTAATG
>CAJVPK010001426.1:0-11266 GCA_910592015.1 Diversispora eburnea
TCAATTGAACGCTATTGTAAAACTAATATAAATATTTGTGTAACCCGATGATCAAAATCTAGACTTTCCCTATGCTTATTATTATTAAATACTATTTATAGTTTTCATATTATTATAATATTATTAAATATTACTAGTTATTAATAATTATTACTAATTAATTAAATATTAATATTTGTATTTTTCTGTATCTCATATAACTATGTTGTAATTAATTATTAAATTAAACAACTATTACTGAGTATCACATGATTAATAATTTTGGTAGTTGTTCCTTATTTTCTATTACTTATATTTTCTTTAATTATTAATTTAAGTTTCTTTTTATTACATATTAATAATATTTTTATCATTAACTAATATGGTAATTTTCCTTCTATAACAGTTAATTTAAGTTTCTTTTTATTATGTATTAGTAATATTTTTGTCATTAACTGATATGGTAATTTTTTTTCTATAATAATATACACAATTTCTAATATTCACTAGTCAAATATAAAAGAATTACTATATTGAATGGTAATTTCTATACTATCATCAGGAAATTTTTTTAAACATTAACCAATGTTAACATTTGCCAACGTTTATGTCACTGACTAACAGAATGTTAACTAACATTTTTTATTAACAAATTTTTCACAAAATAATAATAAAAGATATGTTAATCAATACTAGTTAACATAAACAATTATCTATAATAATGTTAACCAATGCTAGTTAACACAAATAATTATTAACAATAACATTAACATTATCATTAATAATTGTTTGCATTAACTAGCATTGATTAATGTCATTATTGATAATCATTTATGTTAACTAGTATTAGTTAACATATCATTTATTATTGTTTGCAAAAATTTTGTTAATAAAAATTATTGGTTAACATTCTGTTAGTTAGTGATATAAACATTATCAACATTAATCAATGCATCATTAACCAATATTGGTTAACAGTTAAAAAATTTACTGATAATAGATTAGCTAAAAATTAATAACAATCAACTATTCTATTATATCCTAAATTATAATTAATTAAAATCAAAATTTCTTTTTAGTATGGCATATCTTTTGTATTTGACCTGTTATTGTTACTACCTGGGAGTACAAGCTTTACTAATTTATAGTGTTTTAGCTTAGTAGTGAACTTGTGTTGATTGAATTATATCATCAGAAATTAAATAAAAACATTTTACAATACTATATGAACATCATTCTATAGTGTTATTTGAATGGCACTAACATACTAGAATGCAATATTCTAGTATGTTATCTAAACATTTCATATTAATAGTATACTAAATACACCATTCTAGTGTGTTATTTGACCATTTTGTATTTATAGCATATTAAAATTGGCATTTTTAGTGTATTATTTAAATGTTTCATATTTACATATAGTATACTAGAATGTCTATAAAATTCCTGATGGTGAATAATTATAAATATTAAAGAGAAAATATAAAATATAGAAAGAATTCAATTAATGTCAATTTATCTAATATTTTATAATACTCGCAACAAACCTTGGATCTGGTGTATTTTGTATTATCAATGTTAATTTTAGTAAAGATCTAATATATATTTTGTCTTTACTATCAATTATATCTTACTTAAGTTAGTCCAATCTATATTTGATCTTAGCAAAACAATACTTCAAAACACAAAGCTTTCAGATCCCTCTTTTACATGCTTTAATGAAATGGTGATCTTTAGATAAAACTTTTAGGTATTCTTTAATTTTGTTGATGTATTTACGATCATTTTCAGACGAAGCACTGTTCTTAGAAATGTAACCCTTACACTTGCTGTATAAAATTTCAAGTTTACTGGAACTATTTCTCTATCTCTTGCTAGTATTGTTGCTAAGTTACAAGAAAATTTGTCACACTCCGGCAGGTTAATATCTTCTTCATTTGCTTCGCCAAATTTGATGTTTCCAGCAACACATGCTTTACTATAAATTATTTCTCTTGCAACATTATTTTTTCCATATCAACTTAAAAATAATATTATCGGATGGTGTATCATTGATCGATTATAACTATTACGATTAGAATTACATAATTAAAATATTAAAAATTAATTTCTATATTTCAAAAATTAGAATTGGAATAAATGATTATGTGTACTGTATGATGAAAGTGAAAATAGAATTTATTATGATAATGATAAATGAATTGTTGTGTAATAAAAAATATCGGATAAACGCTCTCGGTTCATATTTAAATATAACCATGAACCATTATCATAATTACAAATTTGTATTATTTATTTAGCAATGAAAGTATTATTCATTTATTGTATTTTATTGAATTTATTGAATTTATTGAATTATATTGAATTTATTGAACTTTATGAATTATATTGAATTTATTGAATACGTGTTGTGAAAATAAAATTTATCTAATGAATTATCATTTAGCATCGATATTATTATGATATTATTACATGATATATTATTATTAATTGATATATAAAATTATTTATCTAATTTGATATTAAACGAAATAAACGAAACAATTACAGAAAATACAGAAATAATAATAGTTTTTAAACGATTAAGAAAGTGCCAGCTGAATAAATTTGAATAACATAGTTTGTAATATTAGTAGATGTTATCAAACATCCGAATTTATATAAAGTATTACGAGGTATTGTACTAGGTAATTTGAATTCTAAGCAACCTTTTGAGAAAGTTACATTATAACCAGGTATGAAATTGAAAGTTACAGGAATTACACCTGGAAGAAACTTTGTAGGTTCAAGTAAAAATCTGACTAATGTGAAATTAGCTTTAGGATAACCTGGAGGATAATAGGAACCAGACCATTTAGCTTTTAATTTTTGGCCTATTGTGTAAATATCACCAGCTTTTGGTTTAGTAAAGGTGATACCAAATCCAGGTTTACAAATTGTGAAGGTTCCGGAATAATCAACTCTAGTTCCATTAACAGATACGACGAAATAATATTCAGGATTTGGTAATGAGAAAAAACCATCTTTTGGAAGTTTAGCAGTAAATTTGTTGGGTCCTTTGCATAATTTGAAGGCTGGATCAAGAATAAGGACGTTAAAAGATCCTCTTCGGGCGAGGGTAATATTAGCAACGGTATCATAGGGGGAAAGTATTGTAAGGCAATATTTATCACCAGGATTCTTTTGTTTCCCAGCAACATCTGTTACAATCCATGCATCTCGAAGCCCTGGAATTTTAGTTGCCTGCGAAGAAATTATTTGTAAACAAATGACCAATAAGATGGCGATAATTGATTTCAATGACATCGTTATTTTTGTTGTTATGAAATGTTATTTCAAAGTAAAAAGAAATTTTTGAGATGAAAAATAAATTGAGAATGAAAACCTCTTATTATATAAGAAATTTTCATTATTTATTTTTCTCTTTTCACAAGAATAATAAATGAATTGGTTATCTGTTATTGTGTAAAAATTATCATATGGGCGAATATGTCATGGACAAAAATCTAAATAAGGAAATTTTTACTCATAAAAATTGCAGATTAGTTTTCTTTGTCCATGAGTTATGAGTTATCGCACATATTCGCCCATATGTATGTTATTGTGCAATGAAAATTAATGTTTCAATGCACATTATCAATTATAATTGTCAACTCCCGTTTAAGTAAATGACGAAGCATCAATATAATCAATTGATTTAGCAGTCTTTGCCACGATTCAAAGTCCAGGAAAAGTATTGTCAATGAAAAAGTTTCAAGTGATAAAAATCTAATAGAACATTTCTTCGTATTTCGTTTTTCGATCATAAAATCAATGCAATTAACACAAAAAAAACCATATGGACTTTTTCAATGAGAAATTATTTTCAGTGCGCCAAATTATTTCTTCTTTTGTATTTATTTTTATATTTGTTATTTTATGATTAATTTATAATTAAGAATGGTAACATTTAATTAAGAATGGTAACATTTAATTAAGAATGGTAACATTTAATTAAGAATGGTAACATTTAATTAAGAACCTTTTCCAAACATAGGAAAAAATAATATAAATAATTAAATATAGTTAAATATATTTTAATATCAAGATAAATATTTGAATGAAAGATCTAATTCCGAAAATCCATAAAAATTGTTTCTTCAAACATTGAGAATCAAACCCTGCTAACTGTAGTGAAAGGTAAAACGATTTATGCACTATTAACAATAAATTCTCATTGATATAATATAACAATAAAAGGGATTCCTTTAGTTTGAAAAGCATAACAAGGCAACAAAGAAAAAGGAAGTAGAAAGTAAGCAACAATGAGATTTCCATATGCATACAAATTGTTCTTAGGAGTAAACAGGAAAATGATATCGATATCACGTAAATAATACAAAAGAAAGAAAGAACATATTATGTATGAAATATATAAATATAACAACTTCTCAATTTATCAATTCAATATTTTAATGTTATCGAAAGCTAAAAAAAATACGACCATTTTTACTAATAATTTACTAATTAATTATTTTTTGTTTTTTAAAGGAAAAATACGATTTTCAACTTTAAAATGACTCGTGAATTCTCTGAATATCGATGTGAAGCTATGTAATAGCCCATATTTAAGAGAAGAATTAAAGGATATATTTTTTTTTGAAATAAATATTTTCGTATTAAATAAATTACGTAAATTCACAAGTTCAAGATTCTTAGATTTGTGTCCCGATAAATAAATTTAATTTTCACAAAATAAATGATTGTTTGATTATTTGTTTTCTAAAAAGAGAATGTTGCATTTTAAGGCAACCAATTTTAATTTTTTAAAAAACATTAAGAATAACCAATGAGCTTTAACTGAAAGATTTATTACCGTCATTTTATATCGGTGTAATGTCCGAAGGACATTTAATGTTTACGCAAGGTGATACCAAAGTTACATTTTGATGTATTAATAGACAAAATATCAAAAACGTAACTTTCGAGAAATTGATTGGTTGCTTATATAAAAATGATCTCCACTGTCACATGTTAACCGAAATTCTGCTTCGGACTTACAATGGTCCCCGTTTCCTAGTTTTAAGTTTTTTTCGGTATCATGAAATTTAAATTTATATATTAAGGGAGAATACTTAACGAGAATGTAAGGATTCTATAATAATTAAGATGAAAATTGTAATTCTATGATATAATAATATAATCATAAATTGACTCCCTCTCCCCATGTTTTGAGGCGTTGATTAGGAGTTTTCCTAAAAAAGTATAGGGTTAATTAAGCATGGTGACACAATTCATAAATATACAATAATTAAGAGGATTTCTTCCGGAAAAATAAAAATCGAGAAAACAAGAAATATAAATTTGATATTTGTGTACACCATTACATTGTTTTAATTCCTTTAGCAGTGAATTAATATAATTAGTGTTCATAATAATGTAATGTTTCATTTCTAAAAATAGCTCGAAAATTTGTAGTGATATAAATATATTAAATACATAATTGTTTGTAATTTCTCTAATAATTGATTTTTCATCTATTTTTTTTTTTCGTTCTCTATTTGACTTTCTTTAACTTTTAATAAGAGAAATTTTTTTTTTAAAAAAAAATGCTTCAAATATTAATATTACCACACGAGACATTACTTGAAGTAATGACTTACCTACCAACTCGAGAACTTTGTAAACTCATGATATTATCGAAATATTTCAATCAAGCGATCAAAGAAATAATTATCGACAGATTTACTAAAGTATTTTCAGGACAAAATCAACATATATTGGTAAATACTCCACTGATCAGTTGGCATAACGCTCTATTATTTATTCATATTCATATTTGTATTTATTTTTTGCATTCATACTTATTTTTTATATTTATTTTTATTATTTTTATTTTTTATTTATTCTACATTTATATTTTTTATATTTATATTTTTTATTTTTATTTTTATATTTATTCTACATTTATATTTTTTATATTTACATTTATTTTTATATTTATATTTATATTTATATTTATTTTTTATATTTATTATTTTAGGTTTATATGTCGAGATATGATCTATTGGAATTAACACAAACGTATCATGCTTTCGATTTTGCATTTAAAAGTTTTAACGGTGACACTTTAATCACAATTTTCTCTATCGATTCCACTCAACCTAAGGGTACGATTGGGTCAAGAGGAAAGAAACTCGAAGGATTAACATTACGTGGTGGATCAATTTGTCGACAAAAATTAATAAATGATTCAATACAATATTTAGGTTGGGGTTTAAAATCTGAAGAAAAGAATGCAAGAATATATGTTTATGATTCTTCTTCTATGAATAATCCCTGTTTGAAAGCATATTATGTAACTCATGGTAAAGTAATTACTCCATTGGATGGATGTAAAGCAACTAAAGGATGGTGGTCTACACTTTTATATTCAAAAAAGAAAAAAAAGTCAGTAACAACTGTAGGATTTGTAGGTAGAAATAAAACTAGTGGTAAATTACCGGGAATTCCTTATGTTGCGGGAAAATTAAAAAATATTTCGATTAAAGCTGATTTTTTATTGGTTGCTTATGAAGAAAAAAAGGTTGATAAATCTAAAAATGGGATAAAATATTTATTAACTGAAGGAGGAGAAGAATATTTAAAACGAAAAAAAACTTGTGTAATTTCCTAACCAATCTCTTTACATCCTATAATTTTTAATATTTTTTAATATTTTTTTTTGATACTTCAACTTGTATAAACTTACATTCTTAAAAGTAGCATATTAGATATATATTATTAATAATAGTATAATTATTCACATTATGTATGCATAACTAGAATAAAATAAATAAATAATATAATAATTCATTAATTAAACATAAATACTAGTATTAACTTTTCCAATGGAAAACAATTGATAATAGATGCATCTATCAAACCTACTAATTGCGTTTGAATAATTTGTTAACTCATGTCTTTTGCATTTTTCTCCAGTCTTATTTTTCAAGTTTCATTTCCTGCCTGATTAATAACTCTTACATTCTTATAACTCCTTTTCAAACCTTTGAAGAGTAAAACCATCATATATTATTTAATATAAGTGAAATATTCAAAATTCAATTAATAACAGATAAGAGTAATTTCATATTCCTTTGATTCAATTCTTTCATCCAAAAACTAAAAATGCTGAAGAGTCTAAAAGTGGGTCAAATAAAGTATGAACCGAGAACGCTAAATATTTCCACTGGTTTAGTAATTGACCAGAATTTTTATTTTATTCTTATTCCCGATAATTAATAGTTGGAAAATATATAAAAGTGAAAATAATAAACAATCAGAAGTTAGGAAATTTCCTCTCGGATATTTCCTGTTCTTTTTGAAGGTAATACGGAAAGGTGTGGTAAGGTCGACCAGATGTTGGTGAACGAGCCCTAAAATAGGAGTATGCTGTAAGGGACCAAAAAATCGAGTTGAGTGTACCGAATTTGATCATACACAGTAGTACACTGTTCACAGGTACGTGGCGAATCATAATACATCTCATCTTTGTTAACATATATTTTAATTAACGTTCGTTCGAAAGTTATGGTGTATGTTTTTTGTAATATTACTCGATTGTACATTTAATAATAATAGAATTATAAAATCATTATCTATATGTTGCGTCTAAGTAAAATTCGTGTTCAAATAATTTTACATCTAAATTTGTTATTTCTTTAAAATATTAAAAATATTTAACGTCTTTTTTTAATCCAATTGTTTCTGGTGAGGATGTAATCTATGAGGAAGAACTTATTGAAAAAGTATGCATACAGTTTGATCTTTCATTACAAGGAAATACATTAATATAATAATATTATTATTATAATTTAGTCAAATATTTAAAATAATTATTATTTTTTATTAATTTGTTTTTTTAAAAGATTCAACATTCCATGGGAAAACCATGTGGACAACATAATGCCACATGCTCTTACTTGGGAAATGTTATTGTATTCAGAACAGATAGAACTTGTCAAGGTATTAAAACATGCGAACTTGCCATTAAAACTGCATGCCAATGTAAAAATAATGAAATACAATATAATGGTAAAGCTATATTAAAATACTTAAGATGTTATAATGAAACCATATCTTACATATTTTATTGGTTGCAATGAATAGAAAGCCAATGAAAATATTACAGGTCAAATACAAAAGATATGCCATATCAAAAAGAATTTCTGATTTATCAGGAATTAAATAAAAATGTTCTATGACATTATACAAACACCATTCTATAGCATTCTATGAACAATACTAACATTCATATAGTATACTAAATACCAGGGATGGCAAATGGCCAGGTCATTTGCTTATTTTGAAATGATCCTCAAATGACCTTCAAATGACCTGGTCATTTGGATCATTTAAAATTGGCCATTTCACAAATGACCAGGTCATTTAAAAATTATGCAAAGTCATTTGAGATTATTTGAAAAGTCATTTGAATGACCAATCAAAAATTAAATTAGAAATTACTTAAATAAAAATATTAACATGAGAATTTTCTTATAAAAAAATCTTGTCTCTATGAATAAAATAAAAATTATTTTTTTTTTCTTTATGTTACAAATATAATTAATATAAGTTAAGAAGCACATAAGTTTAAAAAGTTTTTTACATTAGTTGATTCACCAAAAAAGATTGTAAATAAAAAAACAGTTTGTAATTTTTATATAAAAGAATATACATTACCTGTGGCTTTATGTAGAACTGGATGTCTTGTTTCAAATAAGGCTAAACTCTATCATGTATATCTTAAAAAATGTATAAATTTTAAACATTGTTACTAGTCAACCTTTTAGGCTAATTCTGTTTTTCAAAAGGCAATTTACAACTAGTAACTCGTAAACAGTTACAAATTAAAGGAGATAATTTAAAATCAAAAAATAATTTTAAGTTAAAACTAAAACTAGAACTTAAGAATTTATGATTATAGGAATTAAGTTATTAATTAATGGTTAAATTTTAAAGAACAATTTGAGAAATTAAATCAAATCATTCCAATTCAGTAAAAAAGCAATTTATAGAAGAAGAAATTGAATAACTACTATAAAAGGAATTAGTTGTAAAATTTTTTAGCCTTTGGACTTTTCCAGTAGTTATTGTGAACAAAAAAAAATAGAAAATAATATTTATGTGTTAATTATAAGAAAGTAAATACCCTTATCAAAAAAAATACTTATCTAATTTCTTGTGTAGATGATATGTTAAATACAATACAAGGCATAAGATGGTTTACTACATTTGATTTAGCAAGTAAATATTGACAAGTTGAAATGGATCCTAGTAATTAAAAGAAAACTACTTTTATTGTGAAACAGGAAGTATATAAATTTACAGTAATGCTATTTGGTTTAACTAATGCTTATGCTACTTTTCAATAGTTTATAAATTAATTTTTTAATAGGCTATTATATAAAGATGTTATTGTCTATTTGAATAATATTAATATTTACTTCAAAATATTTGAAAAATACTTGGAAAAATTAAGAGAAATGTTAAAATAATTATGTGCTATTGGTCTTAAATTAGACCTTGGTAAATGTCACTTTTTGAAGAAACAAATTGAATTTTTGAATTATATTGTCAATGACTAAAGCATTACTACAGATCTAACAAAAATTGAAAAAGTGCAATACTTCTTTTGATCTAAGAATGTGACAAAAGTCTGAAGTTTTTTAAAATTAGCTTTATACTATAAAAAGTTTATTTATAATTTTTCTAAAATAATATAACCTTTACACCAGTTAATACAAAAAAGAGTACCTTTTAAATAGAAAAGAAAATATCAACAATTTTTCAATACTCTTAAAGAAAAATTAACTATATCTCTTATATTGATATAGTCAGACTTTAAAAAACCTTTTTACTTATTAACGAATGAATCTTCTAAAGAACTTGATATAGTTTTTATACAAATAAATAATCAAGGTTTAGAACAAGTAATTGCTTATACAAATAAAATTTTACAGGGAGTGCAAAAGAATTACATTGCAACCGAATGGAAATATTTAGCTATTATTTGAGCAGTTAAACATTTTTATCATTATTTAGACATAAAACTATTTGTAATTATTACTAATCACTTTACTTTGATCTGGTTATATACTAGTTTCATAAAAGGATACTATGCTTGATAAATTCTCAGATTACAACTTTACAATTTTGAAATTAAACACAAACCTAGAAAAGAAAACAAAGACATGAATGTATTATCTAGACTTTAACTATTAAATTAAAACAAAATTTATTAAAAGTTTGATATAAAATTTAATTTAGTTTAAGTAGTTAGTATTCTAGTAATACTATTTAATAAACCTGAAAATCAAACAATATGAAAACCTTTATAATTATTTAAATACACAACAGTATCTTTCAAACTTTTTTCAAAAAGATAGAAAATAAATTATTTTATAAGTACACCATTTTGCAATTAATAATAATCAACTATTTAAAAAGTTACAAAAACCAACAAATAACTTATTAAAATAATTACTAGAGAAGATTTAGAACTTTTATTAGACATTATATATACTTATCCAACTTCAGGATATTTAGGAACTGAAGTAACTTTTCAAAGATTAAAAGACAAATACATCAGGAAATTTTTAATAGCAAATATATCTGGATATATTTGAACTGAATATATTCGGATATATTTGACCACCCATGTATTTATCCGTATTAAATATTCGAATTTATTCAGATAAATATGTAAATATATTCGCATATATTCGTTTATTCGAATTTATCCAAATACATTTTCAAATATATTCACATATATTCGTGTATTCGAATTTATCCGAATACATTTTTCGAATATATTCGCACATATTTGTGTATTCGAATTTATCCGAATACATTTTTCGAATATATTCGTATTGTTAACCTTGGTTTACCTTCTAAAAAAATCAAAGAAAACTAAGCGACTAGTAGTGAAAATTGTATTTATAGACTTTAAACACTATAATAATTAATTACAGCCGAATGGGTGTTACTATTGATAAAGTAATGATAAGAAGGATTTGGGTAAGGTGAATTTGGTCGAAAGAGGCTAAGGTGTGAGATTTTATAAAAGATTTACTAGCTAAGTTACGAAGACAACAAAGTTTCACCAAGAAACTAAACAAATTCACGAAGAACTTAATAACTTAATCTAGATCACAAAACAGGGTTAATTATTAAGTAACTATAATATCGAGATCACGAAGCAGGGTATTATAACTAACAATTACTCTTATCACCAAGAAGAGAGTAATAATAACAAGAATTGCCA
>CAJVPK010001427.1:0-11227 GCA_910592015.1 Diversispora eburnea
AATAACTATACTAATAAAATAAATACAAATAAGAATAAAATAAAATAAAATAATAAGAAATTATGAAAATGGAGGAAACCCATGGTAACAACGTATATATATTCTAGCTTATTTTTTTTTCGAATGCATATATATTCAAACTTATTTTTTTGAGTGTATATATATTCGAGTTTATTTTTTTTTCAACACATATATATTCAAGTTTATTTTTTTAAATTTGAATATATATACTGTTCAAATATTTTTTTATTTTTTTTAATACTTTTTTTCAAATGCATATATATTCAAGCTTATTTTTTTGAATATATATATATTCGAGCTTATTTTTTCAAATATATATATATTCGAGTCTATTTTTTGAGCACATATATATTCGAGTCTATTTTTTAAGTTTTGAGCTTTATTTAAGATAACTTTGATTTAACATATGTAGTCTTGAGCTTTATTTTAAAGTAAACTCAAGTTAATCTATGTAGTCATGAGTTTTATTTAAAGTAAATCGAAATCAATACTATATAGTCTTGAGCTTTATTTAAGGTAAATTGAAATCTATACCACATAGTCTTAAACTTTATTTAAAGGTAACTTGAATTTAACATGTGTAGTTTTGAGCTTTATTTTAAAGTAATCCCAAGCTAACATATATACTCATGAGCTTTATTTAAGGTAAATCAGAATTAATACTATGTAGTTTTGAGCTTTATTTAAATTAAATCGGAATCAATACTATATAGCCTTAAGCTTTATTTGAAGGAAACTTGAGTTTAACATGTGTAGCCTTGAGTTTTATTTTAAAGTAACTCCAAGCTAACCTATGTAGTCATGAGCTTTATTTAAGGTAAATCAGAATTAATATTATGTAGTCTTAAGCTTTATTTAAGGTAAATTAGAATTTATATCACATAGTTTTAAGCTTTATTTAAGTTAAATCAGAATCTATACCACATAGTTTTATACTTTATTGAAGGTAACTTGAGTTTAAAATGTGTAGTCTTGAACTTTATTTTAAAGTAATTTCAAGCTAACCTATATAGTCATGAGCTTTATTTAAGGTCAATTGAAATCTATACTACATAGTCTTAAACCTTAATTCCAATTCAACAGTTGTATTCTTGAGCTTTATTTGAATTTAATATGTATAGTCTTGAGCTTTATTTAAAGTAACCCAAGTTAACTTATATAGTCAAAAATAATTTGGAATGCCAAAAATAATTTGAGATGTCAAAAATAATTTGGGATGCTAAAAATAATTTGGGATACCAAAAATAATTTGGGATGCTAAAAATAATTTGGGATATCAAAAATAATTTGGATTTGAGATTTGGAATTGGGATTTGGGATTTGGGATTTAGCAATTTGAATTTGGATGGCACCTATAGAAGAGATAGCATAGGAATGTGAGGAAGAGATGGTGTGGGAAAGTGAAGAAAGAGTTGCTATATTATACATAGTGCAATTCAAGTGTAACGCATTGATCATTTTGTTGCATATTCACTTGTTAAGCAAAATAAAAAGATCCAATCACATTTTACAATGTCAGACTTGTTGTGTGACTGTGTCACAGATCTATTTCACATGATATAGTGCATAACACCACCAGTGTATTATAAAATTTTTGATTATTTTTTATAAATAATAAAATAAATATAGCACATAATAAAATATTATTCTTTTTTATATAATAATTTTTTATTATGTCCCATGTTTATTTTTATTATTTATAATTAAAATACTTCCTGAAAATTAAACTTAAAGTAGTATAACAAAATTTTATTTGACATTATTGTATGTATGTACTATTATTATTATTGTCTGGAGTGTAACGTAGGACACTTAATGGACGAGTAAAGTGATGCCAAAATTACGTTTATGATGTATCAAAAGTTCTGGTCTTGATGCACTTATAACAAAAAATAAGAAATAATCAAAAATGTAACTTGGGATAGGTGCCTGTTCAATTTTAGATAATGATTGATTGTCGTTGATAAAGAACACATAACATAATATTTATTATTAAAATAAATTTATTTTTTTTTCTTATTTTGAAATAATGACTTTATCAAAGAAGTTTACAATTGATTTTTCATTATACTCACTTTACAATACAAAGAAACATTGATTTTTTTTCAAGAATAATACTTAGATTCTTTTTATACCTTATGAATATTATGACCCAATTTTAACATTTTTATCAAAGTAAACTGCCTTAAGCAACTAATAAAATGATTCAGAAGGTATAAAATTACTTAGATCTTAATTTTTCCAAGCTGACTTATATATATATATATTGAAAGATTATTTTTCTTTAATTACAAATACTCATGAATTTTTTATACTTCCAGAACATTGAAATGTAATTTTTAATGCATTGGTCAAAGTAAACTACCCTTGAGCAACTAATTGAAACTGTTAGGAAGGTATGAAAGTAATTGAATATTTGTTTTCACTAAGCTGGCTTACAAACGGATTGAAAGATGAATTTTTCTTTGATTAAAAATGCTCACGAATTTTTTTTACAGTTCCATTTTACATCCAGAAATATGAGTCAAAATTTCAATACATTGGTCAATGTAAACTGCCATTGAGAGACTAATTAAAACTGTTCAGAAGGTATGAGAGTAATTGAATATCTGCTTTCGCTAAGCTGGCTTACAAACAGATTGAAATATGAATTTTTCTTTAATTACAAAAGCTCACGAATTTTTTATACTTCCAGAAATTTGAACCGTAATTTTAATACATTGGTCAAAGTAAACTACCTTTGAGCGACTAATTAAAACTGCTCAGAAGGTATTAAAGTAATTGAATCTTTGTTTTTTGCTAAGCTAGCTTGCAAATGGATTGAAAGATGAATTTTTCTTTAATTACACATATTCACGAATTTTTTTTACTTCCAGAACTTTGATACATTGGTCAAAGTAAATTGTCTTTGAATGACTAATTAAAATTGGTATCTTAATTTTGCTAAGCTGGTTTACAAATGGATTGAAAGATAAATGATTCTTTAATTATATATACTTTCAATTTTTTTATTCTTTTAAAATTTAGTTTAGTTTGTAAATTTAAGATAATATTTTTCTAACAATGATATAATTATAAATTTATTAAATTTATTCAGAAATTTATTGGTTTTTATTATGTCAATTAAAATATTTTTAAATTAATAAAATTACAAATACTTAATATAAAGTAAAAAAAAAAAGTTATGCTAATTATTTTTTAAATCAATTGCTCCGTCTCACAACGGTTCCCGTTTCCTAGTATATTATTATTTATAAAAGTATGTTGTACGTACGTATAATTTCAATCGTACTACCGAAAATCCTATCGTACTAAATTCTCAATCTATACTGTACTAATTTCCGAAACCCCCTATCATCTCCAAAATCATCTGCACAATCATACTATACTGATTTTCTATATTACCTTAATTAATTTCATATATTAATTTTATTCGTACCATACAAATTTAGCAATTAAAAAGTGTCGACTTAGAACATCATCAATTAATTGATATTAAGAATTTCTACAGCACGAGCCTTTCGGCTATGCCGTGCCGTAACTATTTTGCGGTACAGTATTTTGAAAACCGTAATTGCCGTAAAATATTTTATATGCGTAAATTATAGACGTAAATCAAATATACTTTAAGAATAATTCAAGAGTACAATATAAATGATAATATAGTTAGGGAGAAGGAAACAGAAATTGATTTTGAAGCTTTATATGAAAACACATTGTAAACTTAATAAATAAGAATAACGTAACCGTAAAAAAATTTCGACAGCACATATAGTAATTACAAAAGATCGTCACGCTCAAAAGGGTTTTTGGTTAATTATTCGATTTTTTACAATTTTTATAATGAGTTCAATTTTTTACTTTAAAATCATTGTATTTAAGTTTACTATTTTTATGAATAAATTAAAATATTAGAAGTATTATCTTTATTTGCACCCTCATTATTAAAATGAATATTATAATCTATTTTCTTATTAATTAATATTTAAAAAAGATCGCTACAGTTTTTTACAAAAAAAAATGTCCAAAAATAACAAATTTCGCCATTTTTACTAATATAATCTCGGCAAAACAAAATCTCATGCTTTGGAAGATCCCACATGCGTGATACACCGATTTGTATTTCAATTTGAATTTTTTTACTTCTATTGGGCAGGAAATTTTCATGAATTTAGTACTACCTCATCACAAAATTTAAGTGATTTACAAATTTTTTTTAATAAAAAGAAAAATTAAAATTAACGGGTGATTTCATGTATTTCTAAATTAAGTTTTATACAAAAATAAATGAAATAATTATTTAGTCATTTATTAAATAAACAAAACCATATCATCTATGAAGAAACTAATAAATTTTACTGATTGGTAGCTAGATCACGAATTAATAAATAAATGATCTGCATTCAGATAATTATTTATGAGCGAAAAATTAGAATTTTCGTGGTATTTTTAAAATGTATTTCTCTCTTGATTCAGTTGACATAATTGTGTGGGCATTCATAACTATCTATGTTATTTATTGGATTGGAAGTCCAAGATTAAGTAAAGTAGGTTTTTTTTAATTTTTTTTTGTCATATAATACTTAATTTTTTTTTTTTAATTTATTATTTTTTTTTCTTCAGAATGAACCTCCAATGGTTCCTTATAAAATTCCAATAATTGGCCATACATTGGATTATTTATTTAATGCCGAAAATTTTATGGAAGAATGTAGACAAAAAGTAAATCATCATAATAATAATTCATTCCTAATAATCACGATTAAAAAAAATAATAATAATAAATTAACTAAAAAATCTGCATGCATAGTACGGTGATCCTTACAACATATATGTATTTGGTATGGTTATTACTATAGTTGGAAACGAAATCACTCATGAAGTTTTTAGGACTGATGCTTTTAGTCTTATCGCCGCTACAAGAGAGGTAAATAAATTTAAAATTAATCAATCAAATTATTTCGACTTTCAAATACTATATTTATTTAGATGTTATACTTATTATATTGTATTTACTAGCTATTTCCTTTGTATCGTGTTTTAAAAAATCATGATGATCCTAAAGCGATGGATCGAGTAGTCAACACGATACGTAAAGGAATTACTCCAAAATTACCTTTATACAATGAAAGATTGCAAAAACAACTTATGATTTCTATTGATAAGGAAATTGGAGATTGTTCTAGTAAGTCGCTTTTACTCTCTTTGGTAAATTTTTTTGAAATGATAATAACAATAATAATAATTATTATTTTATCTGTTTAGAACCTAAACTTATTGACACGACTGATGAATTAACAAGTCTAAGCGCCCGTCCAGTAGCTGATATTTTAGTTGGACAGGTAAGATAAATTGTAAATTATAAATATGGAATAATATTTTAATATCTTTCAATTATATTAAAGGAAGCATCAAAAAATGAAGACTTGGTCAAAGCTTTCGCTACTTTTGTCAAAGATTTTATATCAATTATCGCAATACCTCCCATTCTTTCATTCATTCATCCAAAACTCCATAGCCATTTTATCACTTTACCACTAAGATTAGGATGGAATCCAGTTGAAAAACATGTGATTACTTTAAAAAAATATTTGAAACCACTATTAGAGAAAAGATTGAAAGATAAAGAAATTCTCGGTGAAAAATATGAACCACCCGTGAGTATTAAAAAATTTTAACGTAAACTTCAACATTATTAAAGAAAATTAATTCTATTCATATAACAATAGCTGGATTTAATTGAATATTTATTGAATGATCCCGATTTCGAAACAAAAGTTGTTACTGATGATTACGTGGATAAACTCTGTGATTTTTTATATGTTATTGTTGTTGCTTCTGTTCACACCACTTCTCGTCATCTTACTTGTGCTCTTTATGGTAAAAAAAAAAGTTATTCATATCATTAATTTATAATAATTTTATATAATTCTCACTCATTTTATAATTAATATTATTTTTGTGTTCTATAATAGATTATGGAGGAAGGCCAGAATTATGGGATGATATTTACGAAGAACAAGTAAAAATTGATAAAGAATGTAATGGAGTATTAACATCTCAACATATTAACAAATTGGTGAAATTAGATAGTTTTATAAGAGAAACTTTAAGGACTTTTGGTTCTGCGGGTATGTAAATTTTATAATTTTATATATATAAGGGCTCAAGAATAATAATGTGAATAATTTATTAAAAATAGGCGGCTTTCCTCACAAATGTGTGAAATCATATACGTTAAAAAATGGCATGACAATTCCAAAAGGTGCAATTCCATTTTAGAAATTTTCTTTATTATTTATTTCATTTATTTTAATAATCTTTTCCATTTGATACCATTGAAAATATTAATATTTTTTTAAAAAATAAATATCTGTACTGTCAGGTCGCACAATTCAAGCTTCTTTAGGGGATGTTCATTACAATACCACAACATATGGACCAGAACCAAAGTCATTCCTTCCTTATCATGGTTTGGAAAAAAATCTTCCGGCATCAAAAACTGATAAAAATTATTTTATATTTGGAACAGGAAAATATACTTGCCCTGGAAGGTTGGTATTTTACTTATTTGGTTAATAAATTTTTTATAATAATTTTATAAATATTTATTAATTAAAAACTAAATTAATTTTTTATAAACAGATTTTTTGCTGTAAATGAAATTAAAGTTTGTTTTCATAAATTAATTTTAAAATATCACATTAAGACACCAAGTGGAAAGCCTGAAAAAAAGAAAGTAGTTGGACCTGCTGCTCATCCACCATATGCTGGATTAATTTTTGAGAATAGGAAAAATTGATGAAAAATTTCCTTTATCTAAATTCCTGAATTTTTTGAAATTTACTTTTCTATTAATTTGCAGAGCATTTTAATTCTATATAAAATAAATTAATTATAATGTTTACAATAAAGATCCTTAATTTGATTTTTTTTTATTCCTTTCTCACTGTGGATCTAATTTGCTATTTCAATATCGATATAATATCTTTATCTCAACTAATAATTTTTTTTAAAGATAAGATTAATATTAATCTTTTACTATAAAATTAGATTCTATAATAATCAGTATTTATTTATTATCATTAACAAATAATTCTTTTCTTTGTAAACTAATGGATGGTGAAGAAAAATAATATATTTGTTTGTTTAAATAAATGTCAAATCCCATAAATTTAAATCTAAATTTAATTAAATATTATTAATATTGTTCAAGTATCTGCTGTTATTTTAACTTTTTTTCCATAATTCATTTAGGTTTATACATTAATCCAATAGTATGTTAAATAATTGCAAATATTTAATACTTATCACGATCATGCTAATAATTTATTAGTATTGAGGTGGCACAAATATTACAAGAGTATTGTGCAAGTTTCAGAGTATTACAAATGTCATGGAGGATGATGGCAAGATGGCAGTGAAACCTAGGTGAGTGTACTACCATTCAGGATGATGGATTTTTCATCCTCGGACAATATCTTTCGTCATCTTTAAGAAAGGGGGAAACATGCTCAGACATAACAATAGAGAATAAGATAAACAACTCAAAGGTATAAAATAACTAGAGAATCCTTTTGAGAGGAATAGACACCTTTTGAAATTTAGGCTTTATAATTTTCCTTTTGATTAATTTTCAGAGATTTACATTTTTATTTCCCTATATTTACATAAAACATAAAATAGTAATTTTCTTGAAAAATTTGTAATAATTTGAGAAATAATAAATATTCTTTTGAAATAGTTTAGCAATAGGATAAGACATGCTAAAGCAGTGATATGTTTCTGTTGTTACTCTTTGCAATAAATTTGATAATAATAATAATAATTTCAAAATATCTTGTAATACTTCAATAAATTTTATTTCGTGATAAATGGTAATAGTGATAGACATCCTATCCATTATAATATCTCTATTGCCAAAGTTTAAATAAATTTGATCAACTATTCTATTTCTCTGAATAAAGTTACTGCATAGAGTTTGAAGCTAAGATTCAAAAGTTTGATTAGTTAGCTGTAAGAGGTACTTTTACTTCACTTACTTACATACCTTCTGTATGTATGACTACAGAGTTATTTTAGTAGTTGTTCACAGCATTTAGGCAAGTGACAGCTTGATCTTAATTGTGGAAAGGGTATATCATTATGTATGACATACTGTACACAAGATGGTATATTATTACATATGACGTACTGTATGAAAGAGTGCAAAAGGGTATAATACGAATTCAATTTAGTGAGACTGATTGTTATAACTTTACTTCTTGTTCTGGGCAGACCACTACAGTATTTGACAAATATTACATAATTAATGATGATTTTTAACCAATAAAATTAGTAATGTGACAAAATTACTGATTCATATGATCATTAGTCATTTTTAACCAACAAAATTTGTTACATAATTTCAATTGCTCTTTACAAAAAATCAAATATATTTCTTTATTAACACTATAACTTGACATAAAATATTACAATTTTGAATCATATCTATTAAAAAATCACTTTTTCTTGTCTTAAATATATTTATTATAATTATTACAGTGAAATTAAATCAATAAAATCACATATGTAATAAAAATAACTTGATTTCAAAGATTTATTTAATTAAAAATATATCAAATATTATGTTAAAGCTAAAAAAAATATATATTTTTGTAAATATAAAGGTTATAGAAAGCCTTTTAAATCAAATAAATAAAGGTAATCACAAGATAATCTAAAGGTAATCACTTTTAGTCATTTTGTAAATCATATGTAATGCAAATACTTTATCTATCTATCTATCTTCTATATTATTTAAAAAGGAAACAATATCTTTAACATTTCTGATTGGATGCATTAGTAGTGTCACATTATTATGAGAATTATAATTATTGGCATTTTCCCAAATCAAAGGATTTAAAGGATTTGCAAAATGAAATGTAGAAAATCTTTGGCTTAGCAAAGAAGAATGAGGTGATCATGATCAAAATCAAACCTGCTTCAATTACATCATGATGAGAAATTTTAATTTGTGACAATTATTTTTAATAAATTTTTAATAAATTATTAGTACTAAATTATCAATGAATTTATTTATTTGTTTCTTATCTTTGTCAAAGTAAATTGATTTTTCACTATACTTGCTTTGCAAATACAAAGAAATATTGATATTTTTTCAAGAATAATCCATAGATTTTTTTTATATCTTCAGAAATTTATAACATAATTTTAACACTTTTACAAAGTAATTTTTTTTGAGTGACTAATTAAAACTATTCAGAAGGTATGAAAGTAATTAGATATTTGTTTTCACTAAGCTAGCTTACAAACAGATTGAAAGATGAATTTTTCTTTAATTACAAATACTCACAAATTTTTTTTACACTTCCAGAACTTTGTAACATAATTTCAATTATATTGGTCAAAGTAAACTGCCTTTGAGCAACTAATTAAAACTGTCAGAAGGTATAAAAGTACCTGAATATTTGTTTTCGCTAAGCTGGCTTACAAATAGATTGAAAGATGGATTTTTCTTTAATCACAAATTTTTTTACACTTCCAGAACATTTTAATGTAACTTCAATCATATTGGTCAAAGTAAGCTGCCTTTGAGCGACTAATTAAAACTGTTCAGAAGGTATGAAAGTACCTGAATATTTGTTATTGCTAAGCTGGCTTACAAACAGATTGAAAGATTATTTTTCTTTAATTATAAATTTTTTTTACAGTTCTATTTTACATTCAGAATTTGGTCAAAATAAATTTACTTTGAGTGACTAATTAGAACTGTTCAGAAGGTATGAAAGTAATTGAATATTTTTTTCATTAAGCCATCTTACAGACGGATGGAAAATGAATTTTTCTTTAATTACAAATGCTCACGAATTTTTTTACACTTTCAGAACATTTTAATGTAATTCAATCACATTGGTCAAAGTAAACTGTCTTTGAGCGACTATTTAAGACTGTTCAGAAGATATGAAGATAATTGAATCTTTGTTTTTGAGAAGCTGGCTTGCAAATGGATGGAAAGATTATTTTTTCTTTAATTATAAATACTTATAAATTTTTTTACAGTTCCATTCTACATTCAGAATTTGGTCAATGTAAACTGCCTTTTACTAGTATCTATATGTTCTTTATGTTCATTAAATTCTTCAAGTTCTTTTTCAAAACTTGGTTCATATACAGGCTTTGGAAAATTTGAAAAATTGAGTAGTCGACTTGTATAAATTTCTTGTGAATGTGCTTATTAACTAAGTGTTAATGGGATTAATGTATTAATTGATAATTGATTTGCTGAAAATTTTCAAAGTATTTATTTTCAATTCTTTAAAAATAATTGATGAGTATATTTTTGTGATTAACTTCAGAGAAATGGATTTTTGGTTGTAATTATTTCAATATTGAATTGGATTTGGATTTGGTTTCTAAAAATTTAAAGAATACATTAGTATTATTTTTATAAAAAATAAAACTTTGAAGAATTGAAATCAGCTATTGATATATTATTTAGTTTTTTAGTTTATTTTAATTTGATTTTTATCATATGAGTTAATTTTCTTTAATATATTTTTTGTATGTGAATTAGATATCTCTTTAATTCATTTATCTTAAAACTTTTTTTACATCACATATTATTAAGACTCGAATTAAGCATGCCTCAAGTATACTCATGTTACTATAGAAATGACCTGTTAAGATTTTTTTTCTTCTATTATTCTACTTTATCAGATATATCATCTCTTTTATTTATTTTTTACATAGGTTTTTTCATTCTTTTTTTTTTTGTAATAAGATGTCTGAATTTGATAACATTTTAACAGAAACAATGATTATTTATGTTTAAATAAAGAAAAAGTATATTGTTAAAGAAATGAGAGACGTTTTTCAAGGTTAATTCTCTCTTTTTTGAGACAAAAAGAGAATAAAATATGATAAGTACTGTACCTTCTGATAAGATTTTCTGGTTTGTTTAGCACATTAAGAAATTGGATGAAATAAGATATTTATTGGATTAACACAAAAATTCATACTTTCTCTCTTAAAGAAAGGGGTTTTTATTATAGAATACCTAATTATTACCACTGTTACCTTATTTTTTATTTTTATTTCTTTTATTATTTATGTATTACTTATTATTATTTTTTTTTTTATATCCAACGGAGTCTTGCTCCAATAAACTTTATTAATAGATTAAGTGTAAATTTTAAAGATACAG
>CAJVPK010001428.1:0-11225 GCA_910592015.1 Diversispora eburnea
TTCAATTGAACGCTATTGTAAAACTAATATAAATATTTGTGTAACCCGATGATCAAAATCTAGACTTTCCCTATGCTTTGTGCTTCTTATATCAATAAATCGTTAACTAATATATTTTCCCTGAATGAATCGGGCCAAAAGTATTTGTAGGAATTTCAATGATTCAGATATTTAATAAAAATAATAAAAATTAAAAAAGAACCATTTATATAAAAAATAAATTAATTATTATTATTTACATTTATTCAATATAAAATTTAAATATTTCTACCTTGCCATAGCCTTTTCCGGGGTGGGGTTTCTCTTGTTTTTATTTTTATATACAAGTTGTTTATAATATCACATATCATAAATTCATTAATACGTTTTTACATTTTTACATTAATGTTCTTTGATTTTTATATTGCAAATTGTAATAAATAAAGAGCAGTAAATATAATAAATGAAATAAATAAAAATAAATGACAAATAAATAACAAATAATAATAAGTTAATGAATAATAATACATAATAAATAATAAAAAAAAATAATAATAAAAAAGAAATTATTAATTCTCATTTTCAATTTCAATTAAAATATCACCATAAGATTGAGATTGTTTCACTTTGATTAAATCTTTTGTTGCAAGTCCTATTATTTTTAATAATAAATCAAAATATAATTATTATAAATATTTAGTTAAAATAGTTAAAATTATTATTATTATTATTATTATTATTATTATTATTATAATAACATATTTACCTAAAATATTATAAAATCCTTTTGCAACTTCAAATCTTGCAATATGTTGAGCTTTCATAATATCTTGAAATATAACTCTTGTAACTTGTGCTTCGTGCATTAAACTTTTCATTGATTCTAAGAAATTCATTTGTTCATGTTCATTATTTATAATATTAGTTCCACCTATTTCTTCTTCTTCACGATGATCATCACGATAATGTGAAGAACGCGTCGGACTATTATTAATATTTTCATCATCACCACCAAACATTCCAAATATTGGAAAATCAGGAATTCCGATATTACTATTATTTTCTTCTAAAGATGGTATGCCTTCTGATAATGAAACAGATTTACGATTTAAACTTTGTCTAAATAATAATAATAATAATAATAATAATAATAAATAATATTGAATTGATTAATATAAATTTTTAATAGTCAATTAAATTCAGTTTATACCTTCCAAGCGCTCCTCCTCCTAAAAGATTAACATCCAACACATCTCGACTTCTTAAACTTCTTGCAGTACCCAAAGAAGAATCATTTTCAAAATCTACATAATAAATTAATAAAATTCATTGCAGCAACTTCCGTGACTTTGTAAAAAAAAAGAGAATATAATATTTATTTACCCATTGCAATATCATTAACATCACCAATACTATTGCCGTGGATTCCTGATAATGGAATAATAGCTGAACTACTTTGACTTGCACCACCTCTTCTTAAACGTTCAAGTTCAATATCTTGTAAACTGATATCTTTTTCTTGTCGTTCTTGCTAAAATGTATAAATGTTTAGATGAATCATATGTATAAAGTGTATAATATGCGTAATGTTATTGTTATATTATTATCATATTTTATTGTACTTAACTGATTGATTGAAATTACTTGGTCCTCCAATATCATCATCAACATATAAATCATCATCCATTTTTTCAATTTCGACATTATTTTCTAGAAAAAATAATTAATTTAAACAATTTAAACAATTTAAACAATTTTAACATTTTAACAATTTAAACAATTTATACAATTTATACAATTTATGCAATTTATACAATTTATACAATTTATACACGAAAATAAATGATAAATGTGATAGATAATGATCCAAACATACGTCTTATATCTGGCACGGGAGAAATCTTTCTTTGTCTAATAACTCGATCTAAAGAAAATTGTTTAATATTAATAAATAAATATATTATAAATAAATTATAGATAAATAAATTATGATCATTAAAAATATACTTTGAAGCATTGGAGTACAATGATTATTCCAAAGTGTTGCTAATTCATTAGATTTAACTATTGCCAATTTTTTCAATATAATATATATTAAACTAAATAATTAAAATTAGCGTAAATAAGAAAATTGGAAAAATGAAGGATTTAAAATAATTACTTGGCAAAACCGGAGTATATAAAATTTGTTGCCATTGATTTTTATATTCTTGCATGAGTGCCTTAATAATAAAGTGAATTCATAAATTTTACAATATTCATATATTTATATATTTATATATTTATTCAAACCTAACCTTACCTTTTCCTTTGTAGTTCTCTCAGCTTCGTCAAGATCATTAACTACAATTTCTCGCATTTCCAATATTTCTTCATTTGTCATTTCTGTATCTTCATCAAACATAGAATAAAGTCTACGTCTTTTTTTTCGTTTTCTTTGTTCTTGTTTTCCTTCTCGTTGTTCTTGTACTTCTTGTTCTTGTAATTGTTCATCTAATTGATCATTTAATTGTCCTGTTTGTTCTTCGGAATCATTTTGCATTGGTACAATATGATCAGTTTGAATTTCCATTATATCTTCAATAATTTGATCTTGTGAATAATTGATTTCCTTTTTATGTGAAAGAAACCGAATTAATTAATCATTTTGTATAAAGATTATTATTATTATTGTTATTTATATTGTGTAATTTCAGTTATTATTGTTAATTTTACCATAATTTCTTGTCCCCCTTCTTCAGTAATTATTTCATCATCAATTCGTTTTCTCTTATTTTTCCGTCCATTTACACCATTTACAACACTTATACGACCCGCATCATCATGTTCTTCCCTTACTCTTCTAACAATTTCTTTTATGTTAGGATTTACTACATTTCGATTTTGTTGTTGTTGTTGCTGTTGTTGTTGATTTTCCTCTTCATTGATATCTTGTCCTTCAGCAGTAAATTCAAGTAGACCGCCATCTTCATCAAAGTCAATTCTAATTCTATTTTCAAATGTATACAAATATATTTTAATATAAATATGTTTTTTAAATATAAAAATATAAAATAAGAAATATAAATAAATTTTAAAATAAAATAAAAGAATAAGTTTATAAAAATAAAGAAATAAGATAAGAAATAATGCAAACCCAGAATCTTCAGTCATTAATATGTCATCTTCCATACTACCAAAATCTAAACTACCATTAAATCCATTATTAGAAGATACTGAAAAACTTTGGTCTGAAGCATCGGGAAGAGTTATTAATGATCTTTGTGATGAATTTCTATAGATATTCACTTCTGTAATAATATTATTATTGTTATTATTGGTAGTTGTTGGAACTTTTTAAGATTAAAAATATATATATATATATTAATTAAATTAAGATTAAATTAATCAAGTAAATCATGAGAGACTTTATAAATATTTATATTTTTTTACCTTGACTTGTAGGTAAAAACTGTCCCCAATCCAATAATTCTTCTACATCAGGAACCTTATAATACATTATTAAGTAAAATTAAATAATGTTAATAAAATGAAATCAAATCATTTAAATCATTTAAATAATCTTTTGAAAATGAATAAAATAATCTAACTACCAAATTATTATTTTCCTGATTCATTGAGAGAATATTCATTTCCATTTCAAAGTATGGATCATCCTCCAAAGTAATGGCTTCTGGTCTTTTTATATTATTCAAATTACGGTATCAGTTATTCATTTAAGAAAATTAAATATAAATTTTATAATTTATTAAATTACCTTGCTTGAGATATAATCATATCTACCGATTCTCCTCCTTGTAATTCTCTAAAAACTTTATGCAATCGTGTGTACATAACATTTACATCGGCTTTAAAAAGAATAAAAATAAAAAGAATAAAAAGAATAAAAAGAATAAAATGTTTATAAAATTTGTAAATGAATAAAATCCACAGCAATTTATTTTATTAATTTGATAATTATGAAAAATTTAAAGAATTTCGTACTATAATAAAAATTATATTGTTGATTATACACTCTTGAAATTCCAATCATTAGATTAGAAGTCAAACGAAGGGCTAAAGGTTCTGGTGGCGAAGAGACAAATTTACTAATAATAATAATTAAAATGTTAATTAAATATATTTGAAATCTATGGTCTAGAGACAAATTATATTTATATTATTATATATTATTTTACCAAGCTCTAACCAAATCAACGGAATTAACTTCTTTCTTTGAAAGCTTTCTAAATTTTGAACCTGATCCAAATGTTGCAGCTAACCTATACATATCATATTATTCACAAATTATTATTCCAAATTATTCCAAATTATTTAATTTATTCCGAATTTTAATTTTCAAATATAAAAAAACCAATAAAAAAAATAAATAGGCCAAGTACCAGATAATACCAAATCCTCCTTTTTTACGCGTCAAGATTTCTTTGGAATAAAACATTTTTTACTTTTTATAGTTTTGAATTTTTAATTGTTTTCTTTTAAATAAGTTATAGAATTAATTTAAATCTTTTATTAATAATAGTTTGCTTAATCATTTTGCCTAATCATTTTGTCTTTCATAAATATTGAGTCAGGTTATATATTGCATCATAATTATAATTATACTTTGTATTTTCATTAAATTTATTAAATAATTCGGAGATTTTAATATATTTTTTTGACATGAAATTATTTATTATTACGATAGGATTTATATATATATATATCAATTAATTTTATTGTCAGTGATCAATTTCAATTAAAATAAATATAAATAAGTTGATATTAAAAATACCAAAATTTAAGAGACAATAATTAATTTATATAGTTTCAAGAAATACTGCATGTTCAATATGTCTTAAACAAATACCGAATTTCTCTTTTTTTTTTTTTAGTTTTCGTTGTTTTTTTCATCACATCATTGTTTTTTTGTTTCTTTGAAAAATCCGAAATATAAATTGATCTATTGAAATACATTATCATTCATAACTTCATAATTTTCCATCTGTTTTGAATCCAAATAAATAATTAGTAAGTTTTTTTTCAGATAATTATTTCTTACAAAATATGCTAATGTTTATTAGATGTTTTATCAAAAATAATTAATATAATCAAATCACTCACTACTATAATTAAAATGTGCGGTGAGTGTGTGTCTGATTTTAATTGATTGAAGAAATGTTAAATTACAATAATCACCTCATTGAATTGATGTAAATTAAATCAATTAAAAAAGTAAAATTTTAACATCAAGCTTTGATTGTATCAAGCTCTGATTGTATTAAACAGTTTAATTATAAAATATACATGTTATTTATATCTTAATTATTATGAATCTTTACTTATTGACTAATTATTCAATATGTGGAAAATATGTGATAATTGATTTCCTTTGCTTTTAATTATCCTTAAAAATAAATTGATTGATAATTGATTAAAAAAATGTTATTTTGCCTTAAAATTTTTTTTTAAGAAAAACAAGCACAGAGAACTATGTTCTTACTCGACAGAACTCACATTTGATTGATGTTTTCTGTGTTGTCTGCAAAGTACCGATATTTTCGATAAATAGTTTCTTTTTCTTTTGGTCTTGAATTAATTGAATTAAAAAGCTTGAACTACGAAAACCTTATGACAGTTAATTTCCTATAATAGCTAGCTTTTTTTGTACCGAAAATTTGGATCTTTATACCAGTAACTAACTTTGTATATGTATCACCTGCGCCAGTTCATTTTACACCCCACGTGGTTTATATAGAAACCCAAATATAATTGTCTCAATAGTGACAATGAAAAAGTTTTTTTTCAATTTTTAATATATTACTGGACAATTTTTTTTTTAAAAAAAATAATAAAAATAACAATTTAATCTATTATAATTATTAAATTCGTGAGTATATATATGTGCGAAAATTTCCCTATTTTTTCAAGCCAACTTTGCGAAATTAGTATTTAAATAACTTTATTTAATCACTCAAAGTCATCCTAAAGTACTTAAAAAAATGTTACATCGAGAAGCATCTAAATGAAAAAAAAAAATAAACAAATAAAACCCGATAGTGGGTGTACGATAATCTAATCAAGTTGGGGTAGCTCTTACGCCACAGTCAATTCAGTTGATAGATTAGATCAGATTATTACTTCAACTCTTTAAGATATAAATAATAAAAAAAAAAACTAATAGAAATGAACGTAAACACATAATTTCAAATTATTTTTATTGGTATTTTTTTAATTATCATAATTATTAACAGTAAAATCAAAATAATCCCATGTAATTGATCAGTTATTATGTAAAAATTATTATAAATTCAATAAAATTCAAATTAACATTAATTATGAGATCATTAAGTGTATGAACCAGCAGCAAACCAAGTAGGTTGATTAATTTCTAATTCTTTTAAATATATATTTTGAGCGTGATCAATTAATGAAATATCATCGATATCAAGATCTGAAGGAGTGGGTGGTAAGAGATTTGAATCATTTATCCAAGATGAAAATGATGAATAATTTCCCCTATTGTAAAATGACGAAGAAGAAGAAGAAGAAGAAGAAGAAGAAGGTGAAGGGGATGATAAAGGTGATGATGATAAAGGTGATGGTGAATACCAAGGTGGTGATGGAATGTCATTATTATTATTATTATTATTATTATTATCATTTTGTATATTTTGTGTTGTTAATGTTAAAGGAACGGATAATGATGATGATGATGATGTAGCTTGTTGTTGTTGTTGTTGTTGTTGTTGTCGTTGTGATTGTGAAAGTAATAAATTTAAAGTGAGAGATATTCTGTTATTTCGCTGTGTATTAAACATATTTCTTAATCTTTCATCTACCGTGGAATTTCTAGTAAAAGGTGAATCTTGATCTGATAAATTTTTTTCAATGGCCGTCATAACCACATAAAATAATTTAGACACAATATTATCTTGAGTATTTCTTTGTGATAATGTTTGATCTCGTAACATTGCATCAACACTATCGTATAAACGTTTTAAAAGTGGATCAGTTTCAATTTCATTATGATTTACTTGAGAATAGAGCGTAACTGTAGTCGTTGTAGTGTTGAGTGAGCCGTTTGTGTTATTCGTGGATACATCGTTATCTTCGTTATCGTTGGTAGTATTTCTGGTATTTGTGGTTGAAGTTGAATGAAGATTTTCTTCAATTTCTGGTATTTCCAAATTAGTCCTTCTTGATGACATGTTTTTATCTAAAAAAAATAAGTGAAATAATTTTTTTTTGGAATTTTAAAGAAAATGAACTTGACTCCTATTTACAATATATCTTTATTTTTTGAATTGTTTATCCAAAAAGGAATAATAACACTCAAATAAGAAATGATTAAATTATGATGTATTATTTAAAGATTCAAATTAGATTGTTTTTATTTAAAACTATTGATTTGAGATATTTGAGATATCAATATTTATTAAATATTTAAATGATCATCGGATTTTTTAAAAATAAAGAATAGCTTGAAATATAAATAAATACATTTATCTGTAGATCAATAGGGATTGAAATCCAAAAAAAATAAACTATTTGTTTATTTATTTATTTCTACCCATTATATATATTTATATATTTGTTTAGACGACAATTTTTATGACAGTTTTTCATGTGACATTAGATGAGTAGATGAGATGGAATGGGAATAAATAAACTTTAAATTTATTAAAGTATAAGAAAACTTTTTGCATTCTACCGTACTGTAAAGAACGATGCATAATAAATCTACCAGTGTATTTTTTCTAAAATTAGGAAAAAAAAAGAAAACAAGAAAATTTTCGTTGGTATTGAAATTTTTTAAAAAATTAACAATAAGGTTAGTCATATAGGAATAACTTAATTCTTAATCCTTACAAAATAGTTGGTTTTTGATAAAGTTATTTATATTTTTCATCAGAATGGGAGTCAATTTGTATGACCTACTAAAGTTGATATTAGAAAGTTTCAGTTTACTTCTGTTACCAGAATATTACAATGTTACTTTTTTTTAGTCAATTTGTCAATAGATAATTTTTTTTTTTATTTTCGCTTTAAAATTATTTTTTTTTTTTAAAAAAAAATCTCTATACCCCAATATTTTTAATTTCTTTAAATAATTACTTGCTCAATTCTTTATATTAGAATAGTTATTTTTAGATTCTTTTCTTAGTTTTACGACAAAATAATCGAAAATTTCTTTCAATGAAAAGATTAAAGTAGTTAATTTAAAATTTGTATCACTTTTGTTTAAATCGGAGGTTTTAATTATTTAAATAAAATAAATGGGAAACGGAAAAGATGAACAGTACAAATCTTGAGTTATTACCTACCGATATCCAAAATATTTAATCTTATAATCTTGAACTACATGTTATGCGAGCTCATATTCTCAAATTTAAATTTTTCAGAAATCAATTTTAGGGTTGAGAATAAGTTCATCAAGAATATGAACGTCTTGCTTATTCTTAACTAGAAGTTTTAGCTGGAAAGGGATTACACTTTATATATATATTTAAAAAAAAAATTTACTTAATTCCGAGACAAAATTTCTGATAAAATTTCAAGTATTCTACAACAGAAAAGAACATCAAGGCAAATGATGTTTTTCGAAACGTAGTATTCTATAATAGACAAATCAGTTAAACGGATTTTCGTTATCAATTTAATTTTTTACATTTTTACTCACCAAAATGCCAACTTCTTCGAACTCTGGTTGGAAATCAGCAGTAAAGAAAGTAAAGAAAATCCAAAATTAAGTTCATAACATATAAATATCACACATTGTCAGATTTTCCTTTAGAAGAAGAAAAGTTAAGTGTAACCAATAACATGTCATGTTTCTTTAAAATATGCTCAATTATTGACTCTTATGGTCTGCAGTTTACCACTTCAAATTTGAAGAATGTTTCAGTACAAGTAAACTTCCTTTAAGCGACTAATTAAAACTATTCAGAAGGTATGAAAGTACTTGAATATTTGTTTTTTCTAAGCTGGCTTGCAAATGAATTGAAAGATAAATGATTCTTTAATTATTTAAACTTTTAATTTTTTATTCTTTTAAAATTTAGTTTAGTTTATAAATTTAGTATAATATTTTTCTCAACAATTATGTAATTATAAATTTATTCAGAGTATTGGGTTTTATTATGTTAATTAAAATGTTTTTTAAATTAATAAAATTAAAAATACTTAATATAAAGTAAAAAGAAAGTTATGTTAGAAAATAATCTTTTTTTAAAATAAAATATTTCCAGTTCTATTTTTTGAGAGATTGTTATATGTGACAGCTGTTACATTTACACTCACCCCAAAATATATATATATATTATTTTTATCAGCATAATATATTGATTAAAAAAAACTGAATCATAAATCAATTGCTCCAGATTCACAGTGGTTTCGATTGATGCCACGTATGAAACTTTTCTTTTTACAAGTGAATCTTAAAAACTGTATTAAGTAACCTTAAATACAAGAATGAATCTTATATAATATAAAAAGAACAGACTTATACCATCAAAATTGAGTGAATAATTGTCATTTTATAATTTTTTATCCATTTGAAATTTGACCACTAAGCATTCTCTCTATTTTGGAGACATAGGTATTCTCTTTTTATGATATGTAATTCACTCTTGTCTTTAAGATTACTTAGTACTATTGTTAATATTTACTTATTAAAATAAAAAGTTTTATATGTAGTAACGATTGATGATTATTTAATTACAAGAATTTTCTAGAGTTACACAATAAATGGATTGACAAATTGCTCATACCGCGATGCGCATGTGCATCTCATAACTTTAAAACTTGATGCAGTGACTTGGCACTATGACCTTTTACTAATTGGAAAACAAAATTGAGTTATATTCTATAATTTGGTAGCCATAATTAATCACAGCAGCCAAAATAACAAGTGATGTTAAGAATTTACTTCCCCAAGAAAGAAATCAGATATTTCAGTATTTATCTAAATTCCGAACCCCTGACATAAGAAAATTTACTACTAAAAATATTATTAAAAATCCAAGCTAATAAAAAACTTTAATAAAATTATTTAATAAATTGTACAGAACAGGAAATTGTAAACGGACATCAGGAAATTTTATAAGGCAAATTTTCATCACCCGCTCAAATTTGCGTAAGTTTTTTTGTGCGGGTTTTTCCATTTTTCACAAGTTGCGAGGCGCAGAGCGATTTTCTAAATGACATGGGTAAATCCTGTGCAAAAATTCACACAAATGGTTTTCTTTAAACCGGACGATCTCCGCGAATATAGATGTTACAGGGATGAAACACATGTCATTTTGTAGCTAAGAGCAAGGCCGTTCTCTCTAGCTTAGAAACAGCTTAGTGGAAAATCGCTCTACGCCTCGCAACTCGTGACAAAGTCGAAATAACGAGAAAAGCCCTCAAAAAAATTTGCGCAAATTTGCGCGGGTGATGAAAATTTGGGCAAATTTTCGCCTAATAAAATTTCCTGATGATGTGATAAATTATAATTTTAAATGGTTATCATGACAATCTAGAATTATTCAAAGTTTTTTTTACAAACACAACCTGATTAGTAATTCTTATTTAAGTGACCATCGTAAGAATTTTCCCTTCTATTTTACTATTTCTATTTCTTCTATTTCTATTTTAAATATAATTAATAGTTTTAGAGTATTTTAAATTTATATTTCGATATACATATATACTTATTTGATTTTGAGAAAAATCGTTTTTAAATGACACAACGAAAATTTACACTTGTTATATAATGAGCGATAAGTTTTTAATTTAAAATAATTGTGATACTTCTAATACAAATATGTAAACTTAAATAACTTTATTTGCACTTTTATCATCGAAATAAAAAATACAACAGTTTTTTTACAAAAAAGGGTTAGAAAATAAGTTTTTGTTATGGGCGATCCCATATCATCATTTTAAATAATAAATAAAAATAAAAAATAAATATGAATATTTTTATTTGGTAAATTTTTTTAAAGAAAGGAAATCGTTTATGTAATACCGCTTTTTGTATTTCGAAACAACCCGTTGTTGTTGTACTAATGCATGCAAAACGGAATTTATTTAATCCGATAATGTAATATTTTTTTTTAGATTTTATTAAAAAAAATGGATGGAGAAACGAGAAAAATGGGAGAAATGAAAGAATCGGAAGAGTAGGCATATTGTCATATTAAATTTATTTAAATTCATAATTTATTACTAATAATAATTTACATAAATTATATTCCTAATAAACTAATCAATATAAATTA
>CAJVPK010001429.1:0-11223 GCA_910592015.1 Diversispora eburnea
AAGAATAATTTTTTTTTATTTTACTATTTTTAAAAATTTCAGAAATTATATAAACACCCACTATTCTTTGGGTGGGTAGGTGGAGGTTATTCTTCTAAATGGTCATGATCATGTATCATGTACCATGTACTATGTATATAAATTCTCAACCTTTTTTTTTCCATTTCGGGTCATGAAAATCTTTCTAAAAAAGAGTATTGTTGGCAAGTGATTGAACTTAAGAACTTACCAATACTCACTAATTGGGAGAAGATATTTTGTGCCGTGACTTCACCAAAAAAGGAATAACAATAGGGTAAAATCTATATTATAATAATTTGAGAAAATCTAATTATTGAATCAGAAAAAATTAAAGATTTTTCAAGTTCCCATTATAGAGGTTCCGTCTTTATTAGTAATTTTTAAAACATGGTACAACCATAATTCTTTGAAACTTTCTTTATGTACTTACCCTATTAATAATATTTTAAATAAGTAATAGATACACCAATTAAGTTTCCACCTGAAAATCAAGGGTTATAATTTATGCGTGATAAAAATAGCAGAATGCTAATCGTGATCGTGATTTAATGTTAATTTCTATCTTTAATCATTGCTTATTTCATTATTTTATATATATAAATATTAAAAATAAATTAGTGAAATTACCAGTAATATTTATTTATTTATTTATTTTAAAGTGACCAAGTTAAGTCTCGAAAAGATTTATAAATTAAAACAATAAGATAAAATATCATTTTATAGCTTGTTACATATTTTATTTTTAAGTTCATCTAGTATTAATATCATCTAAATAAATTATAAAACAAAAATAAAATAACAAAATATATATTTGAAAGTTTAAAGTTTTAAAAATTTGGGAAATTGAGAAATCTGTTAGTGAAAATTCCAAGTGAATGTGTTTTATAGTTAGGTGTGAAGTTATGTCATATCTGTTGTTAATTTCATCAGAATTTTCAATAGTTTTTCTTAACTAAGTGGATAAATAGAATTTTTGATCATAATCCATCAAAAGCAGATCATAATCATGCAAAAAAATTAACCAAATTTTAAGTTATTAAAATTTCAATTTAATAAGCATATAGCAGTCTATGTCATAATGATAAATGCTACATTATACTTAAAAGTTGCATCTTCACCATAATCCTTTGGATTACACCTAGAATAAAAAAATTAATGTAAGCACAGTACGATTAGTTAGATTGCACAGTACGAACGTGATTTTTACCTCTAAAATTTGAGTTATACTTTATATGAAATTTGATCATTTAAAAATTCGTATAGAATCCAAATCAAGTATGCACCGTTTATCATCATATTCCTTTGATGATCACAATCGTGTATTTAAACTAAAAAAAAATTAAATTAATAAATTTATTAAATAAACAAAAATCAATTTCCCTGATTTTTTATAATAAAAATACAAATAAAGTTTTTTTTAAACAAAATTGAAATTTGTTTTTTTTTTTATTTTTTAAAAAAAAATTTAAATAAATAAAAAAAGAAATATCATTTTCTTTTTTTTCAAAAAGGAGTGGTTTTCCTCAAAAAAAAAGCCCCAATTATTATTATATGTTAAAAATAAAAGATGACTACAAAATTTTATGAGCATTTATCAAATGACCTCACTCAACTTCTTGAAAACTCTATTGATTATAATGTCACAATTGAAGTTGATGAAGCACCAGTCAGTTAAATTTTTAAAGTTCATTCTTATATTTTACAATCTCGTAGTCCATATTTTAAAAAGAAATTTAACGAATCTCTGTTCAACAAAAATCATGTTAAAGAATTAAAGATTTCTAATATTTCTGTTAAAGTATTTAATGTTATCATCGAGTAAGCATAATTTTATAAATTTTAATAAAATTATTCAATAAATATTTATAAATATTTTAATTTATACTTTAAATATATTTATGGTGAAACAGTTTCATTGGAAAAATTAGAAAATTCGATTATTTTTGATCTCTTGATGACTTCTCAAGAATTTGATCTTGATGAATTAGTTGAGCATCTATAAACTCATTTTGTTACTAACAAAGCCTCATGGTTAAAGCTAAATTTTGCTCACGTTTATCAAACAAGTTATCAAGTAAAAAACTTTGAGATAATTCAAAAATTTTGTAATAATATAATTTCCAAGCATCCAAGTACTATTTTTGAGTCGAAGAATTTTAATTCTCTTCCTGAAGATGTATTAATTTCCATCATTAAATTAGATGATTTGCAACTGGAAGAAGATAAAATTTGGGATTACGTAATTAAATGGGAAAAGGCTAAAAATACAAATTTACCAGCAAATCTTAATGAATGGACAAGTAATAATTTCTTAACTTTAAAAACTACTTTGAAACATTATCTTCCTCATATTAGATATTTTAATATTTCGGATAAACAGGTAGCAAAAAAATTTTATTCTTACCAACAACTTTTTGAACTCAAGTTATTGTTAGATATCAATACTAAACTTCTGGCTCCTAATGAACTAATTTCTTCAACAATATTACCACCTCGAAATATCTTTAATGTAAAACTTCCCACAAGAACCAATCTAATTCCTTCTAATATTATTACTGATGAGTATGCCTTAGAAATTTCAACTTGGATTGATAGGAAAGAAAGTCCGTATGTTAAAAAAAATTCACATGAATTTAGATTACTTGTCAGACAAAGTAAAGATGGGTTTGATGTTAAAACTATTTATGAAACTTCTGATAAAGTATCTAGTACAGTAATTGTTGTGAAAGCGGAAGGTACTGGAGAAATCATTGGTAGTTATAATCCTCTTAAAATAGAAAATAATATATATGGAAGATGGTATTATAGTGAAGATAGTTTTGTATTTTCATTGAAAACTGAATTCCTGAAAAATTCTATCATAAGTAAAGTGAAATATTTTAATCTGGCTATTTATTATGATTCAAGCAATTCATTTTTGCAATTTGACAATACACAAGAAGTATTGCAATGGTTACGTGCCACAGGACTTAAATTGGGACTAGACAAATGTTACTTCCTGAAATGACAAATTGAGTTTTTAGGACATATTGTTAGTGATAAGGGTATTGCTACTTATTCAGCAAAGATAGATAAAGTACAGAACTTCCCTCGACCAAAAGACATTTCAAAAATCAGAAGCTTTTTAGGATTAGCTTCTTATTATAGAAAGTTCAATCACGACTTTTCAAAAATTGTACAACCCTTACACTAACTAACTCAAAAGGAAATACCTTTCAAATGGAAAAAAGAACATCAAGTTGCTTTTGACACTTTTAAGGAAAAATTAACAACTTCACTTATTTTGGTACATCCCAACTTTGATAAAACTTTTTATCTTCTAACTGATAGATCGTCTCAAGGACTTGGCGCAGTATTAACTCAGCTATATAATCAAGGTCTTGAGCAAGTGATTGCTTATATAAGTAAGAGCTTACAGGGAGCTCAAAAGAATTATATCGCCATTGAATTGGAATGTTTAGTTATAATTTGGACAGTTGAACATTTTCATCATTATTTGGGAATAAATCCTTTGTAATTATTAACGATCATTCTGCCTTAACTTGGTTACATACTAGTTCAATGAGAGGACGACATGCCAGATAGATCCTAAGATTACAATCATATAATTTTGAAATTAAACATAGACCAGAAAAAGAAAATAAAAACGTGAATGTGTTATCCAGACTTTAATTGATGCAAAAATTATAATTTTATTGAAAGTTCGACAATAAGTTCAATTCAGTCTAAGTAGTCGATATCCTAGCAAAACTATTACCCACTATGAAATTTGAACAATATCAAATCATTTATAATTATTTAAACACTCAACAATATCTTCCTAATTTTTCACAACAAGATAGAAAACGTTTAAACTCTCAAATACAACATTTTACCATATCAAACAATCAATTATTTAAAAAGCCGCAAAAACCTAATAAACAACTTATCAAAGTAATTCATAGAGGAGAATTAGAACTCTTATTAGACATTATGCACAGTTATCCTACCTCAGGACACTTAGGAACTGACGCAACTTTTCAAAGACTGAAAGATAAATATTATTGGTTACAAATATATAAGGACATTAAAGAATATGTATCAACATGTGATAATTGCCAATGATTTGGATGACTAAGAAGAACTGAGCCTCTTCATCCTATACCTGTAGGACAATCTTTTGAAAGAATAGGAATCGATATCATAGGACCTTTGCCCCGAACATCACGGGCAACAAATATATAGTTGTCACGATCAATTATTTGACTAAATGGTTTGAAACCCGAGCATTATCAACAGCTAGTGCTGAAGCTGTAGCTAGATTTATATATGACAACATAATTTGTCAGCATGGTATCCCTCAAACTATTCTATTCGATTATGGTACTTATTCAAAAATCAAATGATAAAACATCTATGTGATAAATTTAAAATTAAACATAGGTTCTTGTCACCTTACTATTCTCAAACAAATGAAATGATAGAATAACTAAATCGGACTTTGGAAATTGTACTAGAAAAATTAAAAGATATTATGAATTGGGATCAATATTTACCTGCTGTGTTATTTGCTTATCGAACACACAAATATAACACAACTAAATTTACATCATTTTTCCTATTGTATGGAAGAGAAACAATATTACCAGTTGAAACAACTGCAAATCAACCTATTAGTGAATTTGATCTTGAAAATACAATTATTCACTGAGTATTCGAAGTTGTAGATCAATTAACAAAACAACATGAGATAGCCAGAAATAATATTAAAAAGTCCCAGAAGTGACAAGAAGTCTATCACTTTGCAAGGTTATCTAAGATAATCTGATACTAACCAAATGACTTAGTGTTAATATATAACTCTAAGTTAGATAAACAGTGGTCTAGTAAATTAGAATCCAAATGAAAAGGACCCTTTAAAATCTATAAGTGTCTAGATAAAGGTGCATATGTGCTGCATAATCAATTTATACAACAATTAAAAGAAATAGTATGTGCCAAATGATTGAAACCTTATTATTCACGTACAACTTAGCAACCCCAACTTATAACCTAATTAGTAATTGAGATTTTAATGTCACGATGTACCGTACATAACTCAAAAATTAATAAAAGAGATCTAATACCTCACGAAAATAACTTTTACTTATGGATAACCAACAAATTACTATCTTAAAATTAGATTTAATTATGACAGGCACACATACTATTCAGCCTATTAGATGTCTATATTTATCAACTGATGAATGGCCTGATGTTATGACTAAAGTTTACAATAACATTCAACAATCTTCTCATGATAAACAATGAATCCATACCCTTATAAATAATTTTTATATGGAAAAATTAATTGAATCTTCTATTACACTGAGAGAAAAATGGATGGAATTTGTACATTATAATTTCATTAAAAATAAATGATGTAATTACCTAGGATTTACTAGAGTATACAAGTTATTCACAACAAACATAGATCAAATTTATTGTACTCAACATATGACTTTTAGAAAAATTGCTCGATTAAATAATTGACAATTTAAGGAGTTAATAGAGTTTAAAGAAAGTTACAAAAGGAACTTTATAATTTAGCAAGGGCAAAACTATTACCATGGATTTCCTCCACTTTCATAATTCTTACTATTTTATTTTATTTTATTCTTATTTGTATTTATTAGTATAGTTATTTTAGTATATTTAGTATATTTAGTTACTAGTATTTATTTATTTAGTAGTGTGATATAAATTATGTAAATCAATAAAATAAATTATAGTGGTCTAGTCACTGGCCAATTTACTGACCAATTTAGTGGCTAACTGATTGACCAACTTAGTAATCAACTGATTGGTACAATTACTGACCAAGATTTTGGCCAACTTACTGATCAACTTACTGGTCAAATCAAATATTATAAAAAGGGTGAGTTTTTCTTTCACTTTAAGACAGAATCAGATAGTTTTCGAATAAGATTTGAATAATTCTAAATAGTGAAATTTAGAAAGTAATCTCAACTGTAATATTATTATAATTCTAAAGCAATTGGATTATTGATTTTTTTCATAATAAACTTATACCTTTCATATTAAAACTCTATTCTTTTTATTAATTTATATTCTTTAAATATAAATTCTGATCTATAAACCTTATTACTATTTTATAAACCATTGATAAATATATTCAAATCTTTGTATTAATTTCTTAAATTGACCTTTAAAATTTAATCATTGATCAATTTTTAAATCCCGTGACCCTAAATTCTTAAGTCTTTTAATTAGCTTTTAGTATTAAACTTTAATATTTCTTTTATTTTTCTTTTATTATCCTCTTCAATTTGTAAACTAAAGTAACTGTTTACGAGTTGCTAGTTATAAATTGCCTTTTGGAAAATAAAATTAGTCCAAAAGGTTAACTAGTAACAACAGATAACTTCACTTTAACATGGTTAAAGAATCATCTACAACCTAAAGGAAGAGTTACTAAATAGATTTTTGAATTATCTGAGTATGATTATGAACTTATTCATAAGCAAGGAAGACTTAATGTCAATACAAATGCTCTTTCCAGAATAACCAATTAAGATTAAAAGATATTACAGAACTCAGATATTAATAAAAATACAAAATCTCAAAATTTTTTGAAAATAGATATAGACACTTATAATCAATTAACAGAGTATTAAATAAATCATACTTTTCCACTAAATGACACTAACAAACAATGACAAAAGATATGACAACAAATGAATCATTATATAGTTCAAGATAATATTTTATATAAGCAAAACAAAGAGGGTGATCCTTTAAGAGTAATAACAAAAGAAAACATAACAAAAATATTATATAATATGTACACTCCCCTGCCAAAAGTATTGGATCACCTGAAAATTTTTAAAAAAATTACTAAAATTAAAATGCTAATTATGGCACAATGAGTGATCTAAATTGCACAAACTTTTTTTTATTAGATTTCCCTAAACTAGGGCTATCATATGATATATTTTATGACAAAATTGAACGTCTTTACATAGAAAAATTATACTTCAAATAAAATTGACAAAAAATAATAAATTAAATCTTCGATCGTTACCCATACCGGATTTGATGAATATTAAAGATAAGTGCCAATTATCTTAGATAAAATTGTAGCCAGAAACAATATCTACAACGTTTGTTATTTGCACATTTCGTGGTATCTAATGAAAATTTTGACTTCAATTAGACGTGAATAAAAACGACTGAAATTTAATAAAATTTTAAAAAATAAAAAAAATTTGAAAATAATTATAACGATCATTTATACATGAAAAACTTGATTATTTATTAACTTAACAATAAATATGGCATTAAGTCACCTCGAATTCTGAAATATGGAGCATCTTTTGTAAAAATTTCAGCCTTATATATTGAGAATTGAGAGAATAATACGTGATTAAACTTTAGAGTATAATTTTAAAACGTCCGATATTCAACTGTTAATATTAAACTCAATTCTCAATTTAAAATCTGAAACTTTTACAGTAGATGCTCCATATGATAAACTTTAACTATACTTAGTACCATTTTTATTGTTATATTAAGAGATAAAGAAGTTTTATATATGGTAACGATTGATAATCATTGTCGGATTTTTTTTTAAATTTTTTAAAAATGATCGACACGGGTTTTACCAAACTTAAATTCCGAAAATAATTACCAATCGTAATCACATATAAAACTTAATTATTTAATAATAAAATAATGAAAACTATATTAAGTAACATTAAAGCTAAATATTAAGTGCATCTACTGTAAAATGTTTAAAATTTTTTAACAAAAATTGAAAGTGTAAAGATCATTTGAATTTTAAAGAAATTTTTTTAAATCTTTAAATTTACATGCTAATCATTCTCTCATTTTTTAATATATCACTTTGAAACTTTTATAAAATGTAGACTATATCCATAACTATAAGTTATATTATTAACTTATTAATTACTTAATTATAAGAAATAATCTTTATTTATCAATATTAAATTGAGTTTTTATTATTTAACCTTATATAATAATTATTACAATTTTTATTTATTAATTTTAATTTATTATATAAATAATTATATATTTAATTTATTAAAATGTTAAAATATAATTTTTCCTTTTTTATTATTAATATTTTGTTGGATTGCCTTGACTATCAATTACAGCTTGAACTCTTCTTGACATACTTTCTACTAAATTTTCTAAAACTTTAGGTTCAATTTTATTCCACTCTTCCTTTAAAGCAATCATTAATTCATGAAGATTTTTTGGATGTGAATCATGTTTACGAACTTTTTTTTCCAAAACATCCCATAAATGCTCAATTGGATTGAGATCTGGAGACTGTGCTGGCCAAGAAATATTTTTTATTAAATTATTTTGCATCTATTGTTTAACTATTTTTGCACGGTGAACAAGTGCATTATCATCTTGAAAATCATATTCTAAGTTATTATCTAATTCATTAATAAATGGCAATAGATGATTTTCCAAGACTTCTATATATACAGAACCTGTTATTTTACCAGAAACTTGAATTAAAGGACCAATTTTATTTTTAATAAAACATCCCCACACCATTATACCTTAATTTTCAGATTTAATAGTTGGAATTAAACAACTTACATCATATTTTTCATGTGGATGACGCCAGACTCAAATAATAAAAACCTTGATTCATCACTTCAAATTATTAAATCCCATTCCAAATCTCAATTTTTTCTATCTTTATACCATTCTAATCATTTTTTGCGATTTGCTTCTGATACTAAAGGCTTTCTTTTTCCTGTTCGACCATAAAAGCCTTCATTATGTAAAGTACATTCAACAGTATGAGAACTTACTGAAACTACTGATAATTTATTAAATTTATCAGTAATTTCTTCTAATGATTATTGTCGATCTTCTTTAACAATATTTACAAGTTGTCTAATATTTCTTTCAGACAATTTAGGTGGTCTACCTGACCTAGGTGCACTTGAAATTTGTTTATTATTTTTGTATTTTACAATAGTATTATGAACTGTAGTTTTAGAAATGTTAAGAGTGCTTTCAATTTCACATTCGTTATGTCGATCACCTAACCAAAGACCAATAATTTGTCCTCATTCGAATTCTGTAAGTTCACGAGTTTTAGGCATTATAAAATTATTTTTTTTATAAATATAGTTTTTAGCTATGTGTGAAAAAAATTTTGATCAATTTTTATATTCTGGATGTCAAAATATTATTGATTAAAATTTACTTGGTAAGTAGCAATTATTATGCAACTAAACAAGTTAAAGTCAATCATTTACATATATAAAAAACTATTTTTTACTAATTAAGCAGCTAATAGTTGATAATAAAACTTATAGTTATGGACATAATTTACATTCTATAAAAGTTTCAAAGTAATATATTAAGAAATAAGTAAATGATTAGTATGTAAATTTAAAAATTTAAAAAAATTTCTTTAAAATTAAAGTGATCATTATATTTTCAATTTTTGTTAAAAATTTTTAAACATTTTACAGTAGATGCACTTAATATTTAGCTTTAATATTACTTAATATAGTTTTCATTATTTTATTATTATTATTTTTTTTTTTTTAACCATCGAAGTCTTGTTAGACACTTTATTAAATAAAACAAATGTTGAATTTACATGTTGTGTTCTAACTACCTACTCTAAACTAAATTATTACTAATTTAATCTAGATGATGAGTTGACCCATTGACGCCCACAAAATGGAAATTGATGGTCAAAACTCCATCAGTTAATATAATTATAATAATATTTATAGAAAAGAACATTTTCATGCATAGTTAGTAAGTTATATGAAGTTACTGCGTGTTTGAGTGAAGAAGTGTACAACTGTTTATATGATTTATGTTTGTTGTTTTTATTATCTTTTGTTTTATTTCTATTTGATTTTTTAGGAGTTTTGATAGTTGTATTTCTTTTTTGTTTTCTTGTTATATTTTGAGTTTCTTCCCATTCTAGGATCTTTTGAATTCAGTGGTACCAGATTTGTTCTAATTTGTTTTGGATAAATGTTTGTATGTTAGTGTTTATTGTTTTTTCTAATGTTTTAGATTTTGTAATTGACTTTATTTTCTTTATCAATGATTTAGATGTATATCCTTTTATTATGTCAAGAAAATATATTTCAGCTGACTCGTTTGGTGTGGTATTTGTCTCTAATAAAAAGGCTGGTTCTTGACTTAAGGTCTGTTTGATCGAGTCAAGTGTCATGTATTTAGTATTCTTTTTCCCTTTTGTTTTAATTTGTTTTGCTGTTAATTGTAAGGTTTCTTTAAGCAAAGTATTAATATTATATTGTTCTTCTAATGCTTCGCATATGAACACATGTATATTTGTTTCTTTTTCTTGGTTGCAAAATGGACATTTATTTATAACATACAAATGTGAACAGCGTTAATGGAGTTTGTCCATTGTTGGGAGTTCATTGTTTTGTAGCCTGAATTTGAATGAGCGTTGTCTGATATCTTCAAATGAGTTGGGGTTCTGGTATAGTGTGAACGGATGATTGGTTTTTTGTGTGAGGTGCCAGTTTATGTTGTGTGATTTTCTTTTAGAGATTGAGTTTGATGTACAATTTTGTGTTCTCCATTTATAAAAGGCTGCTGTGTGATTAATTACTTGAATAGTTTTTTTGATAGGTTCTACTATAATTTTATTCTTAAGTGTTGGAATGGCTAAGATGTTAATGTATACTCTATTGATTTTCAGCTTATCAAAATTCAACCAGTTGTGTTCTGTTATTTTGACTATATTGTCTACTATGTTGTTGTTCAAGTTATTTGAGTGGGTTTCCACTTTTGTGAAAACGAGTTTTAGTTGGAATTGGTTTATTATTTGTTTGATTGTTTGTATAATTGGAAGATAGTTTAGTTTGTGTAGGATTTTTGTTTGATCTCCTTGAAGGTGATCATTGATCATGCGGATTGCTTCTTTACTATCTGTATTTATAGTTATTTTCTTTCCTTGTGGTACCACTATCAGAGTTATCAGTATAGCCATTAATTCAGCTTTATTGGATGATGGGTATGAGTCAGTGTCTGTGACAAAATACTGTACTAGTGATATAACTGAATCTGTTATAAGCCACCCCACGCGCATTTGACCCATGATATACATCAGTAATTATATTAATTCGAAAACCTTCGAAATTATATCGCAACGTTAGATTTCGAAGGTTATCGATT
>CAJVPK010001430.1:0-11221 GCA_910592015.1 Diversispora eburnea
TGGTCCAAGGAAAATTTTTTTACGTTAAAAAATACCACTTTACAACAATGTCTACCACTTATTCGCTATTTTCATATCTCAAATACTGAAATTTTGGATAAAATTAGGCCTTATAAAAAACTTCTTGACAAACAAATTTGGTTTGATATCAATCAGTATATGATAGCTCCTGATCGACCAGTAAAGTCAAGTATCTTGCCAGCAAGATCCACTTTGGTTACAGAATTACCCCCTCGTACTGAAGAACCTTTAAAACCTTTTTCAACAATCGTTTCTGAAGAACATGCAGCAGAAATTTCTAGTTGGATTGATCGTAAAATAACTACTTATTCAACAACAAATATTCCATATAAATTTCAATTAATTTTAAGTGGAACAAAAGATGGGTTAACTCCACAAACATTTTGGAATATTTGCCATGGGCATGCTGAAACAGTTGTGGTAGCAAAAGTTAAAGGGACTGATGAGATACTTGGAGGTTATAATCCTTTAGCATGGAATAATACTCTTTACAGGGGTAAATATATGGAAACAAAAGATAGTTTTATTTTCTCATTAAAAAATGGTAAAATTCAAGATTCTATTCTTAGCAGAGTAAATAATATCAACTATGCAATATTGAATGTATCCAAAAGATATCAAAATATCGTTGGTCCACATTTTGGAGATTTTTTCTTATATAGTCAAGAATATAATTTCACTTTAGGTAATAGAAATTACTGTGATATTAATGGTAATTATTATGAAATACCTATAAGAACATCATCACGTTACTTTTCTATTGTTAATTATGAAGTATTTAAAATTGTTAGAAAATCTTAAATAATTATAAAATATTTAGTTTTGAGTTTATACTTTTCCGATTTAAATTTATGAATAAATAACTTTAACAGTTAAAAAATGTTTACATATTCTCTCCACAACTAATTGTTAAGTTGCTAAATATTCTAAGAAATTTATAACAAAATTTAACTTTTTTTTCTAAATGTGCATTCAGGCATAATTTGAATTTTTCTTCAAATTAATAGAAACTCAATAAACATTTTTGAAATAGGAAAAAATGAAAACGAAGTGAATAATACAATAATCATAACGATAAATCATACTCTTAACAATAAGATTATTCGTAAATTCAATAAAATAAAAATGTTATAATAATAATAATATGGAAATAATAATAATAATAATAATAATAAACATTGATCTATTTCTTTCAATCTAAATTTATCATTATCTTCAATTATTCGAGACCGACTCATCCTTTTCTTTCTCTTCATTTTATTTTTACACACACACACCACATCTTTTAATATAAGGTGAAAATATCACATTCTTTTCTTGTGAACCAACCGAACGTTGAGACCATGTTGTTTTAGATATAATCCGGCTTTATTACATAACTTACCACCTTCCGGACCTCACCAACAAGGCGTATCGGTGGTGTCACAATTTGAATGTTTGGGCTGACCTTTGAAAATTGGGAATAATATTTTTATTATTACGAATACCATTAATATTAAGATGATGAGTTTGGAGTACTTAAATTATTTGAAATATTTGAAATATTTTGATGTCGCCAATTTTGATGTGCCGAAGAAGGTGAATGAAGTGAGGGCGGTGGTAGTGGTGAAGCATAATAGTCGTAGCAGCTGTAGGTGGAATAAAAGGAGAAGATTGTTGATAAAATCCATTATCTGTAGTCATCCAATAATATTGAATTGGTTATATGGTAATAATGAATAGATGGTTGTGTTGTTGCTATTGAAGGAGGAGTAGGAGGAGACATTTTTTGTTGTGAATGAAATATTATTATTAAAATTTCCTCCATCTCCAATTACACTTAAAGTAAAATTAGATTGATTTATTATTTTTTGCTGTTATTGACAATGAATGCACATGGGACTAACACATGAGGTGGGGAGGATCAAGTTCGATTTTTCGATATTACATGGTTGTTGTTTATTATATTGTTGTTGTTGATTAAATTGTTGTTGTTTGGTGATAATAACCATCGTCTCTTCAGATAGTGTTACTTTGCTGCTGTTGTTAAATTGATTGTGAATGAATTGATAATTGATGGTGATGTAAAGGGGAGATTTTTAGCAATAGGGGGAGGAGGTGGAGAGTAGGGATTATCCAAATCTTGCTACTTTCATTAAAATTGAAGTGTCAATTACTTTTGAAGTTTGTGGATATTTATTATTAAAACAGGAACCACGGCATTTTCTAAAGGTACATTTTCTTATTGTTATCTTCTCCCTCTTCTCTATTTTATTTTTATTATTGCAGTTGTTTTGTTTTTTATTATTTGTAGTGGATCTAACCAAATTTTGGTGATTTGGAATGAGAAGTTCGTGTGATAATACAAAAGTTGTGAAGGAATGAAATGCTGATATTGTTATAACTTTTATTATGGTTGTTGCTGTGGTTGTTGTTGTTTTGTCACGATTGTCATTAGTAGTAGTTAACTAATTATTAATAGTATCTAATTCATCAATTTGGGAAGAAGTAAAGCTCTGGTATTGATTGTGTTATTATTATTTCTTTAACGTTCAATCGTATCAACAAGTATGAGGAATGGAAGATAGAGGAACAGAATTAATTATATTAATGATTAATTAAGTGAATTAAAAGAAGTAGGTGAAGGAAGAGTAAGAGAATGAATCTGATGAAGACTGTTATGAATATTAGGATTAGTAAAATAGGAGAAAAAATTTCTTTTGATTGTTTTGGTATTTTCTACGAAGTAGTGCTAGAACAATATCGATGCTAACAAAGAATATCTTTTGAAAAATAACGAAGTGCCTGAAAATTTTTTTGAAGAAATTATTGATACGGTGGATTAGTTGGATTGGAACGTGTGATGTAAAATATATATCAATAATTAGAAATCCGATACTTTATATTCAAAAACGAAAATTAAGAAAGAAATAAAACTAATAAATAATATATTAAATAATAAATAAATATAATAAATAATAAATAATATATAATAAATAATAAATAATAAATAATAATTGAGTCGCGATAAGTTTTAGATATTTTTTTTGATAAAAAATTCAATTTGCAGATTTGTTGTATTATCTAAGTTCATTTTTTTATGATGATTCTTTAGATAATCATTTGATACTTATTTTGTACATGCGAATACTTTAAAAGGAAAAAAAAGGGTTGTTTCAAGATAATTTATCTTGTTTTATAATTATTACTGCAATACAATTAGGATAAAACGGAAAGAATCTAAATAAAAAATAAATGGAGTCATGGACTTATATTTATTTAAATTATTTTATCCACTACATCACATCATAACGATTTATATGTAATTTACCAAAATTATTATTAGTATTTTTTTTTTAAATCAAATCGATACAAGTATTATGATTTATTATATAATTGTTGTTGATATTAATGATCGATTGTTCATTCTTCTGAGTTTAATAAAGAATAAAATTATTAAAAATTTATTTTCAAATTTCAAATTATTTTTGAATTCTTCGTTATTTAATAATATACAAATTTAAACTCATTTGCATTTACATATCTCTTATGTACGTGAAGTGCGAGAAATATGCGATTTACTTTTGCTGAAATTAATAAATTAAATTAAATAATCAAAATCAAGAAAGAATAAAATAATAATAAATAAGCATGACTAAAATATAAAATTAAACGCTATGATAATTATAAAAAACTATAGTAAGTGCTGACAAAATAATATCAAATCAATCATTGGATGATTATTATTTGTTATCGGCATGATAAAAATGATATCTTTGACTCTCTGACACTAATCACAAACTCAATATCAATTATTTTCATATTTTGGGCAAAAATTTTTTTTTTAAAAAATATTTAAAATGTAGTCATTAAATGTTAAAAAGTGTTTGCGTATTTATTTATGAATGTGCATCTTGTGCTGTTGTTGATGTTCACCAGTAAACTATGTTGATTTAATCTTCTTAATGTTAACAGTTAATGTAAATAATCTTAATCACAGTAATCAAATCAATTATACTATCGATATTATATTAAAAGATTAAACTAAAGATCATTAACGATCAACTTTAGTCAAAAAAATTAATACTGAAAAAATCAATAATAGCAACTAATAATGGCGGCCTAAAGGACGCACAGCTCGTGGGATAAAAAATAAAAATAATAATAACGATATCCTAACGTTTATAAAAGAGAGAAAGGATTGAAAAATAAATTAAAAGGAAAATAAATAATAATAATAAAGGAAATAATAAATAAAAAAGGAAAAATATGCGTAAAATTCATTAATATTTATTAGATAATCTATTATTTAGACGAAACAAATAATGAATAAAAAAATATCATTCCATAGATTATTGATTATTCTTCATTTTTAATATTCATATTCGAAATTGAAATATAATGATGTGATGATTGTATATCTTGGTAGTATAATTCTGTGAATCCTTTAATTAATCAATATGAATTTAAAAATTCATAATAAAATTATTATATTCTTTTTAATTGATTCTAAATAATTAAAAGATACAATATAAAATATGTTAATAAATTAAAGTATTTTCTTTAAATTCCTTTTTTTTTTTTAATTCGGTTCATTTGAAAAACTTCATAATCATCATTTCGGTTATAAATAAATCATTAACAAAATTTGGACCATACCAAGGGTAGTTACTTATTAATAGAAAATCTTGCAAATTTTACAAGACTAAGAATAGAGTTTTTGATTTTTCGATTTTTCTTAAATTGTTTCAGAACATTTTAGAATACTGACCATAGGATTACAATCACCACCAAGGATTTTGCTTTTACAATAAAAAAATTTATTACTAATTTGCAAAATACTTCAGGGTTAAATCCTTCCAGCTTCCGCGAAGGATAAGGTTGAATCCATTTGGAAGATAATTAATTTTATATGAACTTCTTTCTTATAAGACAAAGAAGCAATTTCAACTACTTGTTCTTTTGTAATAATTGATTATGTAATTTTAAATATATTTGAGTTGGTGAAATTCTTGAGATAACAGATTTGTCTGGAGTCATGAAATATTTTATACATTGCAAACATAAGTTATAAGAAGCTTACTTTAATAGATTATAAAGGAAAACTATCAATCGCTGCACTAAGCAGGATAGTGTGAATTGAAAAAAATTATAACAACGTCCGTACTGTACTTTTTCTTAACTAGTTTATAAAATTAAAACTTTACAAATTAATAACTCAATGTAGATTTTTATACAAATGAGACCCGTTGCAACAGATCTGCAAATCTTTTATTTAGTCGCAATTGTAAATAATTTATGAAGAGTGTAACAATGTATTTTTTTTATTATCATTATAGATATATAGATTTGTGTTATTTATGTTTTAAAAAAGTAATTTGCTCTGCACAGTCCAACGACAACGCTGCATTATGAACTTTATATTAGACAGGATGGTTTATTTAATGTGACTCTGTATTACTAAAGAACATAATAAATATGTAATTCTACTAATTTATAACCATGTCCCAAAAAACGAAAAATGGAAAGAATCAGAGACCTGGATGGATAATTTAATTAATGAAGATGCTTTTCAAAAAGAAAATATCCCGTTTTATCAATATTCTGAATTCCAGAATGTAAAATTGATTTCTGCTTATATTTTTAAAGCCACTTTTAAAATTTCTCAAGAAACTATTGCTCTCAAATGTGTTTCTTTGAATGATAAATTTACATTGAACAATTTAATAAATGAAGTGAGTTAAATAAAATTATTTGGTATATAATTTGAGTCTCCTGTTAATATTCTCAATTTCTCTATTTTAAATTGAAAAGATTAAAAAACACCGAAAATTGGAAATTCATAATAGTATTCTAAAATTCTATGGTATCACTAAAAAAGGTAAAAATAATTAAATATTAGGCTTAATATAATAAAAATAATTAAATATTATGATTAATATAATGTTAATTACTTATTCATTTTATTTATAAAATTAATTTTATTTTTATAGAGAATACTAATAATTATATGATTATCCTCGAATATGTTAATGAAGGTTCTCTTCGTCATATTTGAAAACTAATTTCCAAAAATTGGATTGGAATACAAAATTAAATCTCGCAAGACAAATTGCAAATGTTTTGATGTTTTAACATTTTAATAATATCATTCATGGGAGATTTGTAATTATTTTTTTTTAATATTCTTATTTAATAATAAATTTCATAAAATGGACTATTTAATTTTTTTTTTTATAATTAGAACTCTGAAAATATTTTTATACATAATGGGATCATTAAATTAAATGCATTTGGATTAACAAAAATTATATCCGATTCCTTAAGTGTTCTTATAAATTATCTTGGCCCGATACAATACATGGATCTTAAACATTTGGAACTCTTTAATACGATTAGCAATAAGAGTTCTGATATTTTTGGTCTAGGGATTATTCTTTGGGAGATATCTGGTGGTATTCCTCCTTTTGAAATGAAATCCTTGTCAATGTTAGTTTGTTAAACAATATTATAAAGGCTAAAAGAGAAATGACTATACCTAGAACACCTCATAAATACAAGGAAATATACACAGGTAAAAATTAAGAGATTTATTAAAATTATTTATATTGTTTTATTATGAATTATTAAAGTAAAGTGTTGTATTTTAATAGATTGCTGTAAACACAATGAAAAATCACGACCAGATATTTCTCAAGTTGTTAAAAATCTTTCAGAAATCATTATCTCTGATGCAAGCGCTAAATTTGAAATACCTCAACCTTATAATGTAATAGAAATTAAATTGGAGTCTTTAAATATGTAAGTTATATTTTCAATGTTCTTTATGTGTATTTAAATCTTCAGAACATTTATTAAATTATTAAATTCTTCCTTATTAAGACAAAGTGAAGAACCTGAAATTAAACTTAATCCTCCTTTTTTTGATGTCATGGTTGAATATATGAGTTTATTATGGATTTATTTAATCTTCACGTTGATTTGTTCAATAGACAGTTTCGAGATGTTCGACCAATTGCGGTCAAAAATTTTATTAGAGAACACAAAAAGAATCCAGTTAAAATTCTACATGAAATGATTCGCCATCCATTTTATTATTGGTTTGCGAGCTTAATAGGATGCTTTTTACCAACATGGAATTGGGACTGTTGCTAATGATCAAATTGCTTTTAAATTCTTTAGTTTAGCTGCTAATCAAATAATTGATACCTCCTCTTCTAATTCCTCACCTTTAAGGAATCTATACAATATCAACAAAGAAATTGGAATCATATATATTGCATATATGTATTTCGATGGTCTAGGTGTTGAAAGGGATACGAAAAAAACTTTTGAGATTTATCACAAACTTTCTTTTAAGGGATCACTTATTGCTTTGAATAGCGTAGCATATTGTTATAATAATGGTATTGATTTGAAAAAAATAAAGAAAAGGCATATGAATTATATTTAAAATCTGCTAAAAAAGGATTTCTCGTTGCACAATCGAATGTTGGTTGGTGTTATAGACGCGGAACAGGAGTAACAAAAGATTATGCTAAATTTTTTCAATGGCTAATGAAATCTGCTCTTTCTGGAAATATTGATGCAGAATGCAATGCTGGGTATTGTTATGACATTGGTATAGGAGTTGATAAAGATGAAAAAGAAGCATTTAAATGGTATCTGAAGTCTGCTGAAAAAGGATTTTCTATGGCACAATCTAATTTAGGGGTTTGTTATAAAGATGGTGAAGGAATTGATAGGGATTATAAGAAAGCATTTAAATGGTTTAAAAAGGCTGTAAGAAATAATAATTCTTATGGTCAGTACATGCTTGGAACATTGTTTTATGAAGGATTTGGAACTAAGAAAGATATTGTGAATGCTATTTACTGGTTAAATAAAGCAAATGAAAATCGGAATGCCGTTGCTAATGAATTATTAGAAGAAATAATCAGTAACATGATGTAGCTAAAAATAAACTAATTTTTAATTGAATTTTCCTATAACTGTATGACTTATTTTTTAATAACATTTTTTTGAAAAAGTTTTTTCGATTTCATTGGATCCTTTGTTATTATATCGTTACTTTATTAGAATTATACAATTTGTTTTTTAAGCATTCGTCATAATGAATATCGTCTTTAAAAGAAAAAAGAAATTAAAATAAATTAATTATGTTATGCCGTCACACAGAAAAATGGAATATTATGTAGAAAATGATATTGTACATTTCCTGTACTTAAAAAAGTACTTTCGCTGGTTCTCACATTTTATTTATTAGCACCAATAAACAAATTACGAATATTTATAATTTTAGTAAAAAGTATAACAACATTAAATTGTAGTGAAAAAGTTATAAAAGATTTACTTTAATAGTTAAATAAGGAAAATAATTCATTAGGGTTTTCTCGTCGCACTAGTCAGGATAGATAGTTTTAATTGGTGTGACTTAAAGAACATGGTAAATCGGTGTAATGCATCACGAAACTTTATATTAGGCCAAATAGTTCATTTGGTGTCAATAATGAGAGTAATTTTAGTTCAGAAGAATTACAATCCATTGCTTATAAACTTTGTTCTTGTTTTCAAGGTATTGTTCAATAAAAATACTAAATTATATATGCTTTTGATAAATGAGTCAATTTATCCTTCAAGGCAAACTATTTCTTTTTTTTTGTTTTTATAGAGTATGACTTTTATTTAAATTAGAGCCAATTTTATCATTTAAAATAAAATTATTTTGTTTTAAATTATTGACAATTATTTTATTTAGTGCACTAATAGTTAATACATAATATTAAATCTAAAAGTAATAAATATCAGCACAAGCACAATTTAAAATACTAATAGGATGGATGGGCTATCAATGAAAATTATTACTTTTTGGAAAAAAGAAAATTATTTTTGTGGCTATTTAAGAGGTAGTCAAAGTGTTGAGATCCACGACAACAAATTTGCTCTTTTAATGATCACCATTTTGTCTTTATAGTGTGGCAAAGTAATTTTGTAATATCATGGGATAATAAATGGTAACACTAAGATGATTATACAAGGATAACTTTTTTTTTTTTTTTTTTTAAATCCAATGGAGTCTTGCATAATAACTTGTGTTGTCATCAAAAAGATGAAGTATGAGGATGAAATGATGGATGAAGTATGAGGATGAAGAATGAAGCATGAAGTACAAAGGATAGTGGGTGAAATTTGAATGAAGGTGAAAAGGTAACAAAAGTGATCATCAAAGTAGCCATTAGTGTAATAAAATTCTCTCAAATCAAAAGATCAACAACAAAGATTAATGAGTGAAAGTTTGTGTAACTAGACAAAATCTTTGAAGAATCAACAGAAATATTTTTCTGAAACTTTATGAGATAATATATCAAGCTGTCAAAATGAAAGAAATTTATTAAACTAAATATGAATACTGGTGAAAGTGAGATAAATTCCTTAATACTAGGTCTTCAACATTAAACATGTTCTCAAAATTGATTTCTGATTTTTGGGATATTTCATCTTTTTGAAATTTATCATAATCTATTCTATATATGGAAGTAAAAAAAATACCCAGTTAAGTGTATCCTTAATTAAGGAATTTATCTAGGTAGTGTTATCTGTGTAAACCTTTTATAATTTACAAAGACAACGGGGTAAAATAATATTAAAACTAATAAACAAAACTAAGTATAACTATAAGAATTACTAATCTCAAGATAAAATAATTACAATACAAGGGTTTATGCATAGAAGGAATTAAGTACGATCAATTATGAAAGAGGCGTATTTACTATTAACAGTGGTATGAAGACTTGTTAATAGGAGCAAACAGTTTATCAATTATCAAAATGAATACAACAAACAGGGAACTCAAAGGATTTTGTAATATTAACTTTATTACTTAATAAATCCTAACTAATTCAAAAACTAAGAAACTGACTAGAAAACTGAAGACTGAGTTAAGAAAATTCTCAGCCTTTATATACATTATAATTTTAACTGCTAAACTGACTTGTAATCTGACTGTAAACTTCACTAGTAACTATACTAATATCTTGACTAGTACCTTAACTGTTAATTTGACTTGTATTTTGATTGAGATATTAACTCGTACTCTGGCTTGTACTTTAACTTTGTATTCTAGTGCTACAGATTAACAAGAATTTAAAAATTTATTAATTTAAGTAATAATATCTAATTTGTACTATAGACTATTAAATTGATCTACTGTAATACTATATATAATATATAATAATTAATAATAAAATAATACAGATATAAATAAGTATATATAAATAAATAACTAATAAATATAGAAATGAAGCAGAGGTAACACTGTATATCTGAAAAATTAGAGTATACAAAGTAGCTTTGCCACGAGTCTTTGACTCAAAACATGTGAATCATAATTAACAAAAAATGTGGGAGAAAAAAATTAACAGAATTAGTATATCATTTATTGGATTATAAGACAGTTTGAAAAAAAAATAGATAAGATACAATTATCAAAAAGTACTTAATAAGCGGAACTCAGTGTCTCTAACACATGTATAAATGGTTTAGTTATGTATGAGAATATAGAGAATGGATTTCACTAATGTCTATATTGATTATGCATTATTCTGATACATGAATTATTATTTTTTGATTATCAATTTGTACAGATTTAATTGATCTTTTTTCTTTTAACCTTTTCATAGTGTAATCATATTCACTAGTTGAAAATTGATAAATAATACACATATCGGATATCCAATATGTGCATGGTACGTTTCTAATATTGGACATATATTGGATACCCAATAGGTATAAAAAATATTTTATATATATATCAAGTACCTAATAAATGTAAAAAAATATTTTCTATATATATTGAATACCCAATATATACTTGATATTAGGGACATACCATGTACATATCGGGTACCCGATATATATATTATTTATCAATTTTCAATCAGTGATCGATCAGATGCATTATCTTCAAGGGTAATTTTTAGTTGTTCAAAACTTTTTCAGTATTTTTATTTATATCAAGTCCTATACAAAACAAATGTAGTCGAAAAATTATATCTAAAAATACATTGAGGTTGTTACCTCTGTTTTTATTTTTTATATTTATTAATTATTTATTTATATATTTTATTATCATATTTATTCATATATGTATTATTTTATTATTAATTATTATATATTTTATCATTATATATAGTATTACAGTAGATCAATTTAATAGTCTGTA
>CAJVPK010001431.1:0-11209 GCA_910592015.1 Diversispora eburnea
TTATTATTATTATTATTATTATTATTATTATTATTATTATTATTATTATTATTATTATTATTATTATTATTATTACCTTTCAATTTTTCAAAATCAACTTGCTGTGGTGTCTCAACAGGATGCGGTCCTGCTAAGATTCTTTCCGTCTTAATTTGTGTTTTACTTTTAGGTTTTCTATAATTTCCAATTAAATAATCGATCAATCATTAATTCAAAGATAATCCCAAAATATTTTTTAATAAATAAAATATTTTACTTACGGTTTATCAAGTCCCACCAATTTATTAACATATTCATGTTTTACCACGGGGACTTTAGTTTTGGTTGTTTCTGTTGAATAATGTCTAATAAATTGAAATAATGATAGTGATGATGATGATGATGATGATGATGATGATGATGGTGGTGATGATGATGATGGTAGTAATGAATTATTATAATAATAATATTGATAATAATATTTATTATTATTACTACTTATAATATTTATATTATTACTTGGATTACTTATATTATTTATATTATTTATATTATTTATATTGTTTATATCGTTTGTAATATTTGTATTGGATTTACAATGGGTAAAAGGTAATGATGACGATAATAATTTATTATCAAAATTATTATTGAATTTATTAAAAGAAGAGGAAGAAGATTTTTTAATATATCGATGGTAATTATTATAATTACAATATTGGTAGTTATTGTTATTTTTAAAAAATAATGTTGTTGATGATGTTAATTTATTAATTTTAGTTTTGGGTTTCTTGAAAATTAAAGTTTCTTTGAATATCATCATCATATTTTTATAAAGTTTTTTTTTTTAAAAAAAATTTATTATCGCTGATTAGAGATTATCAATAAATTTTAGCTTTCACGTGGTACGTGAATCTTAGGATCGCCGCGATCATTTCATTATTTAATTTTTTGAATAATGCAATGCATCAGACATTATTCTAAGTTTTTTTTTATATTTAGGAAATCAAGTTGTGCACAAACAACAAAGTATAAGACGCTTATGCCATAACCATAACACGGTTTATAATTTTAGTCTGATTTTTTTCGTTTCAATAACCTCCTCGTACACTGTATAAATGCGCAATTTGTAATATAAATTTATAAAACTCGTAGAATTTAGTCTAGTACATAAAAGACATAGTGGAATTGTTTATGGGGGAATAAAAAATTCGTAAATATTTATAAAACAAAACCTTTATCTAGTAAAAAACAAAATATAATAAATTATAAATGCTTATTATTTATTTATTTTCATAAAAATACAATTGCGTAATTAATATTGAAATAATAATAACTAGAATTCTCAAAATAATATAAAATAGTCAAAAATGGAATAAATTGCATTAATAAAAATAGCTAACAAATTAAGAAACTTCAGTTAAATTAAAATTAAACTCAAATTAAATTATGGATTTAGTAAAAAAAAAATTGACATATTGTTAGATTTATATATTGTTATTGAACAATTTAAATCTAGCAGCCAGATTACCTATGTTACAATCAACCGTAGGTGTAGGTCTACTTGTAATGTATGCTTCAGGATGAGTAGCTTCATCAGAAGATAAATCTTCACCTTCATCTTCATTTTCTTGCATTTTTTGATTCGCATTTAAAAACATAAGTGAGTGTTCTGTTTTTTTATCATACAACAAATCATTAATCCATTTTTCTGATTCAAAATAAATGAAAAAAGCATTTGGACGTTCAGCTGGATCTTCATGCCAACATTTTTTCATTAAATCTATATAACATTGAGGTATGTCTTTACTAATTTTTGGTCGAAGTCCATTGAAAATATCAGCTGCTAATTCTGAGTCATATGCTCTATTGGCAAATGGTATTTTTCCTGTCAAAATTACCCACATAATAATTCCAACACTATAAATATCTGAAGCTTGTGAATACTGATATTTATTCAATACCTCAGGTGCAATATATGGTAATACACCATATGCTCCAGATGATGAGGTTTCATTTGCTAATCTACATAATCCTAAATCTCCCAATCTTATGAACTTATATTTAGAATTATTATATATTTCAGTTATCATAAGATTACCAGGATGAATATCACGATGGACAAATCCTTTACCGTGAATGACTGTCAATCCCTTGACAAAAGAATTCAATAGCCATATTCGTTCAATCCAAGGTAATGATTTATTTTGTTTAAGAAAATCTCTCAAATTTCCATTTTTCATATATCGTAAAACTATTGCATATTCTTTTGTCATAGAATCTTGAGTTATGCCCAAAATTGGTAAAACATATTTATCACGACATTGGAAATTTGCAGTTAACTATATTTATAAAAAATTAAAAATTATAATAAATATATATATTGAATGAAAACATATTGATTTCTTAATGTATTTAATATTTACCTCTTTTAAAAATTCTGAACTAATTTCTTGTGAATTTTTAAGTTTCTTCAAAGCAACTTGATTTGATTTATAAAATTCAAATAACTTTTCAGGCATATCTATCCATTCTGCTTTCCAAATACTACCAAATCCTCCTTCAGCTAAATATTTTATGTTTTTAAATTTACTATAATCTATCCATCTCCAAATTTCCCATTCATTTGCATTTTTATCTAATTGTGTCATTAGAATAATCTTGTCAACTTCAGAATTACCACTAGTCCATTTTGGCAATTCTATAAGTTTATCATCTGAATATAATATAAAAATGTTATATAAGAACATCATGATATATTTACTACTTGCCTCTTTTAAAAATTCTGAACTAATTAGTTCAGAATTATTAAGTCTTTTCAAGGCAACTTGATTTGATTTATAAAATTCAAATATCTTTTCAGGCATATCTATCCATTCTGCTTTCCAAATACTACCAAATCCTCCTTCTTCTAAAAATTCCAAATTTTTTAATTTACTATAATCTATCCAACTCCAAATTTCACACTCATTTACATTTCTGTCTGATTGAGTTATATGAATAATCTTGTCAACTTCGGAATCACCATTAGTCCATTTTTGCAATTCCGTATGTTTATCATCTGAATCTGTATATTTTCGTATATTTAAAGTATGGCGTCTATTTTTTAATTTATTTTGCTTTTTTTTAGCATTTGTAATTCCAATCTCATTTCGATATACATATTCAACCGCATTTTGTCCATGTTTAAATCCTCCTTCAGCTGATTTCAGAAACCATTGGAATGCTTTCTCTTCATCTTTTGTGGTTCCAATCCCATTTGAGTAACTATTTCCAAGATTGTATTGCCCAAAGGCATTTCCCCCTTCGGCTGATTTCAGATACCACTGAAATGCTTTTGCTTCATCTTTTGTTGTTCCAATCCCATGTTGATAACAATTTCCAAGATTATTCTGTCCCATATGGCTTCCCCCTTCAGCTGATTTGAGGTACCACTGAAATTCTTTTGCTTCATCTTTCATTGTTCCAATCCCATTTCGATAACAATATCCAAGGTTGCATTGTCCCATGTGGTCTCCACCTTCAGCTGATTTCAGATACCACTGAAATGCTTTTTCTTCATCTTTTGTGGTCCAAATTCCATTTTGATAACAATATCCAAGATTATTCTGTCCCATATGATTTCCTCCTTCAGCTGATCTCAGATACCACTGAAATGCTTTTCCTAAATCTTTCATTGTTCCAGTACCTTTTTCATAACAATATCCGAGATTATTCTGTCCCTTATGGTTTCCCCCTTCAGCTGATTTCAGGTACCACCGGAATGCTTTTTCTTCATCTTTCGTGGTTCCAATTCCATTATGATAGCAATATCCAAGGTTGCACTGTCCATTAATATTTCCCCCCTCAGCTGATTTCAGGTACCACTGAAATGCTTTCTCTTCATCTTTTGTTATTCCAATCCCATTTCGATAACAGTCTCCAAGTTTGTATTGTCCTTTACTACTTCCCCCTTCAGCTGATTTCAGGTAACACTGAAATGCTTTTCCTAAATCTTTCATTGTTCCGACCCCATTTCCATAAGAATTTTCAAGATTATTTTGTGCATCGCCATTTCCCTCTACAACTAATTTCAAGTTCTGAAGAAATTTATTTTCATTGGAATATATATTTTCCATTTACGTGATGATTTGTTCCGTAGATTAAAGTTATGATAAAATTTATAGAATTTAAAGTTCTATTTTTTAAATTAATTAAAAGTTGGAAATGTAATATATATTTTAAGAGTGTTGAATTATTTATATAAAAAGGTTATAAGAAAAAATTAAAAAGATTAAAGAACAAATTTTTACTATTCGATTTCTGTATATTCCATTTTACTAATTAATATTGGCTGAATGATTCTTTTGATTTTTTAAAATAGGTTTCATCTAGAATATTCTTCAGAATATGTATAATTTAAAATGAAATTGTGTGCCATTGAATATATTGAAATCAGTAGTACTAAATTTAACTGTAGTTACATTGATAAATTATTTGATTCCTGCATTTAGGCATAGATCTCCGTAATGTTACACAGTAAAAATTGTAAAAATTCCTTTTTTTGACTTCGATCGCGATTTGTAGGACAGTGAAGTATTTTGATTAAGGTATTAAAGAAAACCCTGATTCTGAGCTACAATATGTCATGTGTTTTATCCTTTTAGCATCGATATCCGCCGATATATTACAGTTTAAAGTCAAAACGGTCCCGTATAAATACGTAGGTGTTGCCTAAAAAAAATTTCCTGATGTGCCATTTCGTCGCTCAATAATATTATCAATTAGTATCTAAAATTTTCATTTCTATTTTTACAGGAATTTCAAATTAATATTATCATAATAACCTAAAAAAATTATTCGATCCTCTAATAATTGTCCTACATATATGTATACTCAATCATTTTTCCTTTAATTATAATGAAATAATATCTGTAAGTCACACCAACGGTTAACTTTGTGAATAAATTAAAAATACGTTAGTAAAACTAATAAATGAATTTGACCACATTAGTTATTTGGAGTTATATTTATTTTCTGTAAATCTTGCTTATAGAGCTTATAAAGAATTCATCTTCCTGACTGGCGCAAAATTTCTTTACGTGTACGTGAATTTTGGGTTCCGCGATTATTATTTAATACTTGAAAGAATTTGAATAATGCAATGCTTCAGACATTATTCTAGCTTTTTATATTTAGAGAATCAAATCGTACACAACAACAAAGATCAAGACGCGTATACCACACAGATTTCTTTAGTTTTATAAATTTTAATCGGATTTTTTTTTCGTAAAAACATAGTTAAACAGATCTCCTCGTAAACTATATAAATGTGTAATATGGTGTACAAAATTAATAACTCAATAAATTAGAAATGTTGATAAATTTTTATTTATTTTCATAAATAGAAACAATAATGTAAAAATAATATAAAATAGTCAAAATGGAATAAGTTGCATGTAAATTATAACTTGGAAATGGACAATAAATTCAAATTACATTACAGAACAGATTTACTGAAAAATGAAATTGATATACTATATCGCATCAAATTAATTTAACGACCATCAAAATTGAGATTATTTATATCAAAATTATAAAAATCTGATGGTAAAAGTTTACTTATAACATTTGCTTCAGGATGAGTGGCTTCATCAGAAGATAAATCATCTTCAACATCTTCATTTTCTTCCTGTATTTTTTTATCTGCATTTAAAAACATAAGTGAATCTTTTGTTTTTTGGTCATACTGCAAATCTTCAATCCATTTTTCTGATTCAAAATAAATGAAAAAAGCATTTGGACGTTCAGCTGGATCTTTGTACCAACATTTTTTCATTAAATCTATATAACATTGAGGTGTGTCTTTACTAATTTTTGGTCGAAGTCCATTGAAAATATCAGCTGCTAATTCTGAGTCATATGCTCTATTGGAAAATGGTATTTTTCCTGTTAAAATTACCCACATAATAATTCCAACACTATAAATATCTGAAGCTTGTGAATATTTACAGTTATTCAATATCTCAGGTGCAATATATGGAATTATACCATATGTTCCGGATGCTGCATTTTCATTTGCTAATCTGCATAATCCTAAATCTCCTAATCTTATGAATTTATATTTTGAATTACTAAATGCTTCAGTTATCATAAGGTTTCCGGGATGAATATCACGATGGATGAATCCTTTACTGTGAATTATATATAATCCCTTGATAAAAGAATTCAATAACCATAATCGTTCAATCCAAGGTAATGATTTGTTTTGTTTAAGAAAATCTCTCAAATTTCCATTTTTCATATACCGTAAAACTATTGCATATTCTTCTGTCATAGAATCACGAGTTATACCCAAAATTGGTAAGACATATTTATCACGACATTGAAAATTTACAGTTAACTATGATTATAAAAATTAAAATTAAAATAAATATATTATATTGATATATTTTATGAAAGCATATTGATATTTAATATTTACCTCTTTTAAGAATTCTGAACTAATTTCTTGTGAATTTTTAAGTTTCTTCAAGGCAACTTGATTTGATTTATAAAATTCAAATATCTTTTCAGGCATATCTATCCATTCTGCCTTCCAAATACTGCCGAATCCTCCTTCAGCTAAAAATTCTATATTTTTCAATTTGCTATAATCTATCCAACTCCAAATTTCCCACTCATTTGCATTTCTATCTGATTGCGTTATATGAATAATCTTGTCAACTTCAGAATTACCACTAGTCCATTTTGGCCATTTTGGCAATTCCATAAGCTTATCATCTGAATATGTATGTTTTTGTTGGTTAAAATTATGGCATCTATGTTTTAATTTATTTTTCTTTTTTTTAACATTTGAAATTCCTATCTCATTTCGAAATACATATTCAACTGCACTTTGTCCACGTTTAAATCCTCCTTCAGCCGATTTCAGAAACCACTGGAATGCTTTCTCTTCATCTTTTGTGGTTCCAATCCCATTTGAGTGACAATTTCCAAGATTAAATTGCGCAATACTGTCTCCTCCTTTGGCTGATTTCAGAAACCACTGAAATGTTTTCTCTTCATCTTTTATGGTTCCAATCCCATTGAAATAGCAACATCCAAGATTGTATTGTCCTAAACGGTTTCCCCCTTCAGCTGATTTCAGATACCACTGAAATGCTTTCTCTTCATCTTTTGTGGTTCCAATTCCATTACGATAGCAATAACCAAGATTATTCTGTCCCATATGATTTCCCCCTTCAGCTGATTTCAGATACCATTGAAATGCTTTTCCAGGATCTTTCATTGTTCCAATTCCATTTTGATAACAATGCCCAAGATTATTTTGTCCTTCTTGATTTTTCCCTTTAGCTGATTTCAGGTACCACTGAAACGCTTTCTCTTCATCTTTTGTGGTTCCTATCTCTTTTGAGTAACAATATCCAAGATTATATTGTCCCAAATGGTTTCCTCCTTCAGCTGATTTCAGGTACCACTGAAATGCTTTCTCTTCATCTTTTGTAGTTCCAATACCTTTTTCATAACAATATCCAAGATTATATTGTCCCAAATGGTTTCCCCCTTCAGCTGATTTCAGATACCACTGAAATGCTTTCTCTTCATCTTTTGTGGTTCCAATTCCATTTTGATAACAATATCCAAGGTTGTATTGTCCATTAATATTTCCACTCTCAGCTGATTTCAGGTACCACTGAAATGCTTTTGCTTTATCTTTTGTTATACCAATCCCATTTCGATAACAATCTCCAAGATTATATTGTCCTTTACTATTTCCCCCTACAGCTGATTTCAGGTACCACTGAAATGCTTTCTCTTCATCTTTTGTGATTCCAATTCCGTTACGATAACAATAACCAAGATTATTCTGTCCTATATGATTTCCCCCTTCAGCTGATTTTAGATACCACTGAAATGCTTTTCCTAAATCTTTCATTGTTCCAATCCCATTTTGATAACAATGCCCAAGATTATTTTGTCCTTCGTGATTTTTCCCTTTAGCTGATTTCATGTACCATTGAAATGCTTTCCCTTCGTCTTTTGTGGTTCCAATTCCGTTACGATAGCAATAACCAAGATTATTCTGTCCTGTATGATTTCCTCCTTCAGCTGATTTCAGATACCACTGAAATGCTTTTCCTGAATCTTTCATTGTTCCAATCCCATTTTGATAGCAATATCCAAGATTATTTTGTCCTTCGTGATTTTTCTCATTAGCAGATTTCAGATACCACTGAAATGCTTTCTCTTCATCTTTTGTGGTTCCAATTCCATTACGATAGCAATAACCAAGATTGTTCTGTCCCATATGATTTCCCCCTTCAGCTGATTTCAAATACCACTGAAATGTTTTTCTTAAATCTTTCATTGTTCCAATCCCATTTTCATAAAAATGTCCAAGATTATTTTGTGCATCACCATTTCCCTCTAAAGCTAATTTCAAGTTCTGATGAAATTTATTTTCATTGGAATATGTATTTCCCATTTACGTGATGATTTGTTCCGTAGATTAAAGTTATGATAAAATTTATAGAATTTAAAGTTCTATTTTTTAAATAAAAGTTGGAAATGGATATATATTTTAAGAGTGGTAAATTAATTATATAAAAAAGGTTATAAGAAATATAGTTGCTTGACGAAACCTCTGGGTTTAGACAGGCCGTCAAGACTTTAATTAAACTATATAAAAATTCTGTCGAAACGTACTAATTTATATTAAACTGTCGAAACTATATTAATCACTTATTAAAAACTTGTCGAAACTAGAGGTTTCGACGTTTCGTTAAATTCAAAATAGGTTTCGTCAAGCAACTATAATAAAAAAAAATTAAAAAGGTTAAAAAACAAATTTTTACTTTCGTTGTTTACACTAACTAATATTGGCATGAATGATTCTTTTGATTTTAAAAATAGGATTCATCTAGAATATTCCTCAGAATGTATATAGTTTATCCCGATTTAAAATGAAATTGTGTACCATTGAATATATTGAAATCAGTAGTACTAATTTCAACTGTAGCCCTAATTGGTACTAATTGCTACATTCATTAATTGTTGATGCCATTATTGTTATTATTTCGTTCGTCATTGAAATTTACGTATCAATTTTTACAGGAATTTCAAATGAATATTTTATTATAATATCAAAAAGATTATTCGATCAAATATTTCCTCCAACAATTGTCCTGCATTTATGTATACCTTACCCTTTTTTTTTAATTATAATGAATCAATATCTGTAAGTCACACCAAAAGTTAACGTTGTGAATAAATTAAATTTGTTAATAAAGCTAATAAAAACATTAGTTATTTTGAGTTATATTTATTTTCTGCGAAGCTTGTTCATAGAGAATTTACCTTCCTTCTTAGTACAAAATTTCCTAATTTTATCCTCTAACTATTCAATCATTTTAAAATTGACTTTAACATATGAAAGTTTAAATCTTTCTTCGAGTTAAAGATTTTTTTATTCTTCGGTTAAATTTTGGATTTAGTAATTCGTGCCCTTCTTTAATTGCCTAATAATATATAAATAATATAATATACAGTACTTATATTTATATTATTTATATATTATTAATCATTTATATATTATTAATTATTTATTATTTATTTATAAGTATTTGTGTTTGCTTTGGTGAGATCCGCGGATAAATTTATCAGTCGCAGATCGATACACAACAAATGAAATGTGATTATAATACGTTGGCGAATGACCTTTAAAGAATATAATCACATGTATAAATTTCTACTTTGTAATACATATTATGTAATATACACTATGTGTTAGCTTACACGGATATCCGTTAAAATACATAGTAATTTTATCCGCGGATCGCACCACTAATTATTTGATTATTATTATTATTGTCATATTTCGTTGTTTCACTGTGGTATCTCGACAGGATGTCTTAATTTATGTTTTACTTTTAGGTTTTCTATATTTCCAATTAAATCATCGATCAATCATTAAACTTTAATGTTATTAAACAAGATATCCAGAATATTTTTAATATTTCACTTACGGTTTATCAAGTCCCCAATTTATTAACGTGACATATTCATAGGAACTTTAATGAATTATTTGAATTATTACAATAGATAACAAATATTCCCGCTCTTTTTTTAGAAAAAGGAAATGATCCAGTTTTTTTTTAAAAAAAAAAATGAAATAAAATATTTTTATTTTTTTTTATTTTCGTTTTGGTAAAAATGTGGTGAAAGTTATGAGATACACTTTGCGGGTATGATTAATTTGTTCCTTTGACGATCACCTTTTTGTACTTTTGTAGAAGCCCTTTTATAAAATTGTTACAAATGAGATTTTTGTGTTGCTCATCATCGGCATAAATAAGAAATTTATTTTCGTGCATATGTTTACTTACCACAAAAAATTAATAATTACATATTTAAAGTAAATACAAAGTGATTGCGAAAAAGAATAAATAAATATAAAGAAGTGATCCAAAATATCAATACTTATTAAAAGTATAAATAAATCATTTTGGATGATAAGATAAATATTTTTTTATGAGATTTTTGGTGAAAATTATCATTATTTCGTTTTATAAAAGCCCTTTTATAAATTAGTAAAGGATTTTAATAAAATAAATAGCTCATAGGCATAAAATTAAATTTTCATTTTCGTGCGTGGTATTTTTTTTTTTGTATTTTAAGATAAAATTGATGTAACTTTGAAATATGCATTATAATTTTAAATAGAGTTAGGTTTAATCGCTTGCAGTTCTCAAAATATCTAACAAAAAATTTGGCGCCCAAATATTATGGTCCTTAAATAACTTATAAAAAAATGATAAACCAGTAAAATATCAAATTAATTTTTTTTCTTTTTTGTGCATTTTATTAAGTAAAATTTTTTGTAATTTGAGTATCAGAAACTTTGTTAGTAATATAATGCAATAATGAGTAATTATGTGATAAAAAATAAAAAAAAATAACTAATTAAAAATCTTATCAAGAACTAATTGGCGTTACCCTAAAATTTGTATTGTTCTAAAGCACAAAATGTAATGAAGAAGGTCGTTATCAGATGAAATTGTAGTTGATATGCAAATGTTCATTTAAGAAAGGAAGGACCTTAGAGTATTGTTTGGAAGAATATTGTCGCGGTCTGCGCAGAACAATGTGGAAAGTTACGCAAATCAGTCAATAAATTTAGGATAATCACACGATAATTCAATGTATCACTAACACACTTTCTCTTGTGCGCAATATCTTAAAACACAGCAAG
>CAJVPK010001432.1:0-11205 GCA_910592015.1 Diversispora eburnea
ATATGTATTATCTTATTTATTTTTAGTATAGTATATTTATATTCTTGTATCACCTTATTAGTATTTGTATAACAGAGATAAAATACCTCAGATATGTAACATTACGCGATACAAGGTGAAATACCTCTGGTAGCTACTGGTAAAATACCTAGGTAAATTACTTCCAATATTAATAATCATGCTGGAATGTTTCAGAAACTTCCAGAATTTTCTTGAAGTTAATAATTATAGTTCACGATACGGTTCAAATTTCATATAAATAGAAGTTGTTTCTGCTTCTCTTGAAAAAACAGTTGACATATAATTGAATATTCTAAAAACTCGAATAAAGCATTGTTTATAAACTGATATCTTTCTTGGTGAATTATATAGTTTATATTGTGATTTTCTTAGTGAAAATCTTCTTGTTATTTTCCTTGCTTTGTGATCTTGGCAATTCTGTTATTATTACTCTCTTCTTGGTAATAAGAGTAATTGTTAGTTATAATATCCTGCTTCGTGATCTCAGTATTATAGTTACTTAATAATTAACCCTGCTTTGTGATCTAGGTTAAGTTATTAAGTTCTTTGTGAATTTGTTGAGTTTCTTGATGAAACTTTGTTGTTTTTGTGACTTAACTAGTAAATCTCTTATAAAACCTCACACCTTAGCCTCTTTTGATCAAATTCGCCTTACCCAAATCCTTCTTATCATTACTTTATTTATAGTAATACCCGTTCAGCTGTAGTTAATTGTTATAATGTTTAATGTCTATAAATACAATTCTCACTATCAGTCACTTAGTTTTCTTTGGTTTTTTTAGAAAGTAAACTAAAGTTAATACTGTACAATTTCTAAACTTTTTTTTAAAAAAAAAAATCTATAGGACGATAATTTTGAGGTTTCACAATTATTTCATATCCTATTGAAATGCTAATTTTGACTGAAGTTACACTAAATTTCATCCTCCATAATAATTTTGATCCTATAAATATTTTCATTTTTTATAATAATTTTGAGGTTAATTTTGAATTTTGGAATTTAATTTCAGGATCAGGTCTTAAATTTTTAATTTGAGGCATATATAATTGAGAAATTTTATATAATAATTAATATTTATAATATATTATTATATATACAAAAATATTCAATAATACTACTTTTCATTTTTAAATTTTATGTAATTACATATCCTAAGAATTCATAATAATTAGAATTTAATATTATGATATATTTTAAAAGAAAGAAATGGAGGAGAAATTGATATCTAATGAAAGATAATACCAGTAATTTAATATATATCAAATAATAAATAAAATATAATAAAATATTTAGAAAATATTTGAAATATTATTAAAATTTGAAAAAATAAAATGGTTAAAAAATATATATAAAGAATTGAAATTCTTTTAACTTTATCATAAAAATTTTAAAAATATTTGTAAATAAATAAATATTAAAATAAATTTTTATTAAAAAATTTCAAAATGTTACAAAAATTTTAATTAGCTTTTATCAAAAAAAAAAAAATAAATAAAGGAAGAATTTTTGATCTTTTATTTAAAAAAGTAAAAAAAAAAAATGAGATATTGGCAACAGCATCTACTCTAGCAGTAGCAAAAGTATCAATATTATTTATAAGAGAAAGGGAAAAAAGTAAAATAAAGGATGTATTAATAAGACTAATTGATAAAGAATCATGGGCATTATTATTAACTTATATAACTAAAAAAAAGAAGAACTGAAGAAAAAAAGGAAGAATAATATTTCAATGATAATTTTCAAAAAATTTCAAAAAATTTTAATAAAAATATTTACAATATATAATTTATTTTATTAGAAGAAAAACCTCTGTTAATAAGAAAAAAAAAACAAAATTATGTATTAGATTATTTAAAAAAAATTAACAAGAAAGTTGAAGACCTTCGAAAGAAAATTTTAAATATCCAAAAAATAATGGAGAGTAACAGAATAATAAAAGAAAGTGATGATATGTATAATCCAACATTTATTAAAATAAATATTTTATTTTATTAATTTATTTTTATAAAAAAATTATTTCATTCATAATATTTTGAAAAAAGAAAAATTATTGAAGAAATTATAAGCAAATCAATCAAAAATATATATCCAAATAATAATACTCTTAAAGTAACTGCAATAAGTTACTTAATAAAAAAATATTTAGAGCTTTTTAAAAGTTGAAAAAATAATCACTGGATATTTATTATGATTTAATTCTTAAAGGAAGAGTAAGTTTTACTAAATATATTATAATCTAGATTATACTTGCACGCAAAATTATTTTGAGGTTCCGAAATTACAATTTTGGAGAAAAAAGTCGAAATAGAATTTCATAGAAGACGAAATTATTTTACTTAAAACCTGAAATTTTTTGACTACCCAGATTTATTCTTTGATTAAAGATACATATAACTAGGTACTTTTTTTACTTCCATATATAGAATAGATTTTGCATAAATCTCAAAAAGTCAAAATACCTCAAAAATCCAAAATCAATTTTGGGAACATATATAATCTAGATATTTCAACAATTAATAAAAGATTTTAAATTATTTTAAAGTTAAAAAAAAGTATTGATTTAGAAGAGGGACATTATTTATTCAAATTAAATATTTTATATTTTTTGTATTTAGGAGTCTCCCGAAAATAAATATGAAAGTAACTTCAAGTAAGATAAAAGCTTGGAAAGAGTTGTCTATTGTTAAAGAATGTTACAAAAAGTTATATTCAAAAATAATAAACGATGAAGATGAAACCTAGTGTGAAAAAATAATTAATGAAGTGTAGGAAAACACCTCAAAAGTTTCTAATAAATAAATAGCTTTCGTTATAACATTATATAAAAATTTTTTAAACCTCAATAATGAAGATATTAAAAATAATGATAAATATTTATATAAAAGATTGAAAAGAAATTTAGTAAGTATTAAAAATATTCAGATTTAATTTTTTAAAATATTAAAAAAAAATTTATATTGATAAAAAAAAATGGAAAATGATGAAAAATTTGATTTGAGAGAGTTAGATTCTAATAAAAACGAGTTAAAAAGTGACTTAACTATATCAAATGTGAATAAAAAAAAAATAAAAAAAATAGAAGAAGTAATAAGAAGAAAAACAAGAATGAGAGATATAGAAGAAGCAAGAAGAGAAATAAGAACAAGAGAAATAAAAAAAAAAGTTAATAAATAAATTTATTAATTTTTATATATTATATATTATTATATATTATGAATATTATAATAAATGTGTATACAGAATATAAAAAATTTTTTAAAAAATTTGATTTATACATCAGAAAATTTAATTAGACATAAATTTACAAAAATATCACATGACCTATAGAAATTTACGTTTAATTAAATTTTCTGATATATATATTTATTATATTATTATATTTTTTAATATATATTTTTTATATAATAAAGATTTGATGAAATATTGTGAAACACTGATCAAAAATTGATAAATTATACACATATCAGGTATCCGATATGTGCATGGTGTGTTCTTAATATCGGGTGTATATCGGGTATCTGATAGGTGTAGATAAAGGGTGTTGCTAAACCTTAGAGTTTAGGAAAAAGTCAAAACCGAAATTGTCCTAAAGGGGGTTTAGCCCTTTATATAATTTACCCAAATTCTGAAATTCCTAAATCTTATCCAAACCTCCGAAACTATCCTAAACCTCCTAAATTATCCTAAACCTCTTGCATCACCTCAGATTAAATTAGTGTAACAGAAAAAAATTTTTTTTTTTTAAAAAAAATTTAATAATCAGTTTTTTTTTTAAAAAAAAAACTTGACTTTCCTTAATAATAAACTTACCTTTCTTCTTCTCACCTCGAAAATAAGTTTAAGAGTTTGTGGGAAGGCGGAAATTGAATGCGCAGAAATTGGGTGCATAGACGTATATATGAAGGTAAGTTTTTTATTTTTATTTTTTTTATTCTTAAATAAAAATAAAAAAAAGAATACTTACCCTTATTACCTTTCTTCTTCTCCTTTTCACTTTGGAAATAAGTTTAAAGATTCGTGGGGACACCTGTGAAGGTGAAAATTAGGTTCATAGACTCGCGCGGATATATTATATAAAGGTAAGTTTTTTTATTATTTTTTATCTTTTTATTTTTAAATAAAAATAAAAAAATACTTACCTTTTTCTTCTCTTATTACCTTTCTCCTCCTTTATCTAGAATTGAACTCGTGGATATACTTGTGAAGGTGGAAATCAGGATCATGGGCTTCACGCGGGTGTATATACGAAAGTAAGTTTTTTATTTATTTTTTATCTTTTATTTTTAAATAAAAATAAAAAAAAATACTTACCTTTTCTTCCCTTATTACCTTTCTCCTCTTTCTTACCTCGGAAATAAGTTAAGGGTCTGTGGAGATACTTGTGAAGGTGGAAATCGAGTTCATGGGCTTCGCGCGAGTGTATAATACGAAAGTAAGTTTTTTTTATTTTATCTTTTATTTTTAAATAAAAATAAAAAAAAAGATACTTACCTTTTCTTCCTTTATTACCTTTTTCCTCCTTCTCACCTCGAAAATAAGTTTAAGAATCTGTGGGACACTTGTGAAGGTGAAAATCGGGTTCGTAAGCTCGCGCGGACGTATTATATAAAGGTAAGTTTCTTATTTTTATTTTTTTTTAGTTTTAATAAAATAAAAAAAGATACATACCTTTTCTTTTCTTATTACCTTTCTCCTCCTTCTCACCTCGGAAATAAGTTTAAGGATCTGTGGGAACACTTGTAAAAGTAGAAATCAGGTTCGTAAGCTCGCGCAGATGTATTATATAAAGGTAAGTTTCTTATTTTTATTTTTTTTTATTTTTAATAAATAAAAAAAAGATACTTACCTTTTCTTTCCTTATTACCTTTCTCCTCCTTCTCACCTCGGAAATAAGTTTAAGGATTTGTAAGACACTTGTGAAGGTGAAAATTAGGTTTGTAAGCTCGCGCAGACATATTATATAAAGATAAGTTTCTTATTTTTATTTTTTTATTTTATTTTTAATAAATTAAAAAAAATATTTACCTTTTTCTTTTCTTATTACTGTTCTTCTTGCCTTGAAAATATATTCAAGGGTTTATGGAGACACTTGTGAAGGCAGAAATTGAGTTCGTAGATTCGTATGGATATATTATACAAAGGTAAGTTTTTTTTATTATTTATTTATTTTTATTTTTTTATTTTTAAATAAAAATAAAAAAATATATTTACCTTGTTCTTTCCTTATTACCTTTCTCCTTCTTTCTCTAAAATTGAGCTCGCGAGACACTTGTGAAGGTAGAAATCGGATTTGAAAGTTTACACAACGTTTTTTTTTATTTTATTTTATTTTTTTTTTAAAATAAAAATGAAAAAATATACTTACTTTTTTCTTCTCTTATTACCTTCCTCTATAATTAAGCTTGTGAGGACACTTGTAAAGGTGAAAATCGGGTTTTTGATTTTATTTTTTTAATTATAAAAATATATTTATCTTGTTTTTCTCTATTACTTTTCTTCTTCTTTCTCTGGAATTAAGTTTGTGAAGGTGAAAATTGGGTTTGTAAACTTATGTGAATATAGTAATAAGTATACGTGTTGCCCAAATCCCAAATCATTTGGGATTTGGGATGCCAAAATCTCAAATTACTAGTATTTAGGATTTGGGATTTGGAATTTCGGCAAAAAATACTAATCATAATTTGGAATTTGGGATTTGGGATTTCGGCATTTGGGATTTTGGCATTTGGATTTTGAATTTGGGTGGCAGGTATAGTTATACCAAAATTCTAACTCATTTGAAGATACCAGACAATGCTTATTTAAACTCTGGTTGCAAAATAATGAATTTTCAACATTAGACAAACTCCATCAACACTGTTCACAAATTTATACCACAAATAAATACCCATTCTGTAATCAAGAAAAAGAAACAAACATATATATGTTTACATGCTCAACATTAAAGGAACCATATATCATTAACACTATACTTAAAGAAACTATACAATTGACGGCAAAACAAGTAAAAGCAAAAGAAAAAAAGAACACTAAACACATGACACTTGACTCGATAAAACAAACCTTGAGTCAAGAACTGGCCTTTTTGATAGAAACAAATACCATACTAAACGAATCAACTGAATTATATTTTCTAGACACAATAAAAGGATACATATCTAAATCATTAATAAAGAAAATAAAATTGATTACAAAGTCTAAAACATCAGCAAAAACAATTAACACTAATATACAAATATTCATTCAAACTAAACTAGAACAAACTTGACATCACCGAATTCAAAAGATTCTAGAATGGGAAGAAAATCAAAACATAACAAGAAAACAAAAAAGAGATACAACTATCAGAACTTCTAAAAAACCAAACAGAAATAAAACAAAAGACAATAAAAATAATAAACATAAATCATATAAACAATTATACAATTTATCTCTCAAACATACAGTAACTTCATATAACTTATTAACTATGCACAGTACATTCTTTTTTACAAACACTATTATAATTATATTAACTGATGGAGTTTTGACCATCAATTTCCACTTTGTGAATGTGAATAGGTCAACTCGTCATCTAGATTAAATTAGTAATAATTTAGTTTAGAGTAAGTAGTTAGAATACAACATGTAAATTAAATATTTGTTTTATTTAATAAAGTGTCTAACAAGACTCCGATGGTTAAAAAAAAAAATTAATATAATAATAAAAGTGATATTAAGTAACATTAAAGCTGAGAATATAACATATCTCATGTAAAGTATTTAGATATATTTAATTAAAATTAAGTAAAAATTAGTGATTAAATAATTTTTGAATATATGGTGTTTAGCTACTAATATTAAATTTAATTTGTAGGAAAAAATATTAAAAACTTTATAAAAGATGTTTGATATTCTTGGCTATAAGATTAGTTAGTAACATATTTGTTATTTTATTATTGTTAATTTTTTTAACCATTGGAGTCTTGTTAGACACTTTATTAAATAAAACAATTGTTAAATTTACATGTTGTATTCTAACTACCTACTCTAAATTAAACTATTACCAATTCAATCTAAATGATAGTTGATCCATTAACATCCATAAAGTGAAAATTGATGGCCAAGATTCTGTCAATTAATATAATTATAGTAGTATTTATAAAAAAGAATGTTCCTGTGCATAGTTAGTAAATTATATGAGGCTATTGTATGTTTGAGAGATGAACTATATAAATGTTTATATAATTTATAACTATTGTTATTTTTATTTCTTATTTTGATATTATTTGGTTTTTTGAGAAGTTGGACAATTGTATTTCTTTTTTGTTTTCTTATTATATTCTGATTTTCTTTTCATTTTAGAATTTTTTGAATTTGATGATGTCAAGTTTGTTCTAGCTTGATTCGGAAAAATATTTGTATGTTAGTATTAATTGTTTTTGCTAATATTTTAGACTTTGTGATTGTTTTGATTTTCTTAGTAATAATTTGAACATGTATCCTTTTATTATATCTAAAAAATATAATTCAGCAGATTCATTTAGTGTGATAGTTGTTTTTAATAAAAAGGCTAGTTCTTGGATCAGGGTTTGTTCTATTGAGTCAAGTGTCATGTTTGGTGTTCTTTTTTCCTTTTGTTTATATTTGTTTTGTTACAAACTATATATTTTCTTTTTGTATAGTGTTAATTGTATGTAGTTCTTCTAATGTAGAACAGGTAAACACATGTATATTTGTTTTTCTTGATTACAGAATGAACATTTGTTTATGATTATAGGTGCCGCTCAAATTCAAAATGCTAAATCCCAAATCCCAAATCCCAAATTCCAAATTACTAATTGTCTAAATCCCAAATCCCAAATTATGCCAAATTCCAAATCCCAAATACTATGAAAACTGAATTTTGGCAGTTGAAATATCAAAATAATTTGAAATTTGGGTGACATGTATATTTATGATATAGATTTGTGAATGGCATTAATGGAGCTTATCTAGCATTGAGAATTTATTGTATTGTAATTAGAGTTTAAATAAACTTTGTCTGGTATTTTCAAAGGAGTTAGAATTTTGATATAAAGTAGATGGATAGTTTGTTTTTTTGTGTAAGGTGCCAGTTTATATTGAGTGATTTTCTTTCTGAGATTGAGTTTGATATGTGATTTTGTGTTTTCCATTTGTGAAAGGCTGCTATATGATTAATTGTTTGAATGGTCTTTTTGATAGGTTTCTCTATAATTTTATTTTTGAGGATTCAGATAGCTAAAATGTTAATATATTCTCAATTAATTCTCAGTTTGTCAAAATTTAACCAATTGTATTCTGTTATCTTGACTAAATTATCTATTGTATTATTGTTTATATTAGTCAAATGGACAATCACTTTTGTGAGTTTGAGTTTTAATTGAAGTTGACTTGTTATTTCTTTTATTGTTTGTATAATTGGAAAATAGTCTAATTTGTGCAAGATTTTTGATTGATCCTTCTGAAGGTGATTGTTAATTATATGGATTGCTTTTTTACTATCTGTATTGATAGTTACTTCAGTACATTGTAATATCACTACTAGAACTACTAATATGGTTATTAGTTCAGCTTTGGTGGATGACGGATATGAATTGGTGTCTACAACAAAGTATTGTACTGATAATATAATTGAATTTGTTATAAGCTACCCTAAATGCTTCTGGCTCATGATATATTTATTGTTAAATGAACCATCTGTATAGAAAGTTATTTCAGTTGGATTTATCTTTATTAGTTAGATCAGATTTGGTTTAGCTTATGATTTGTTTCTTTTGAGGTGACAAAGGTTTTATTAACAATATTATATGGTTCTTTTATTTGTTGTGTTTTGAGAATTGATGAGTTACTTCTTTTGCTATTTTGTGATGTGTCATTTCCTATTGTAGAATTCCTATATTGTAATTTAGATATTAATTCTATTCATAGATTTATTATTCAGTAGTGTTTTAGTGTTAATTCATAGTCATGAGGTTATTCTTTAATCAGTTGTACTGTTATGTATTCCATTGTTAAGTCCATTAGACTTTGGTAATTAATTAGACATTTTGTTCTTCAATCTGAAATACTTTTGTCTTTCATATAATATCATAAACAAGGTTTTAATATGTGAGTGGTTTCTCTTTCATTTAGGTTTTCTGAGTAATGGATTATATATTGTCAAGACTGTTGGTTATAAGTTTTTTTTTTTTACTGTTGTATTGAGTCTAAGTTATTTTACCAAATATTATCATATTTGTATGATCTTTCAATACAATCTTTCCCTTATCTTGAAGTTGTTTCAGTTGTGACTCTAGTTGTATTAAGTTTGATATTGTTTATTATTTTATTAGTAAATAATAAACTTTACATATAGTAACTTTTGATAATCATTTTTGTATTTTTTAAAAAAAAATATCAAAGATAAAATGATTGACATTGATATTTTTTAAAAATCCAAAAATAATTGTAAAAGTTATCACATATATAAGTTTATAATTTAGTAATAAAATAACAAATATGATACTAATTAATCTTATAACCAATAATATGAGACATTGTTACAAATCAACTTTTTGAACTAATTTTATTTTCGAAAAGACAATTTACAACTAGCAACTTATAAACAGTTACTTTAGTTTACAAATTGAAGAAGATAATAGAAGAAGAATAAAAGAAATATTTTAAGTTAAATACTAAAACTAATTAAAGGGCTTGAGAATTTATAATCACAGGATTTTAAATATTGATTAATGATTAGATTTTAAAGATCAATTTAAGAAATTAAGTCAAAGAGTTAAATATGTTTGTCAATGGTTTATAAAATAATAACAGAAATTTATAGATCAGAATTTATATTTGAAGAATATAAATTAATAGAAAAATAATAGAGTTTTAATATAGAAAATATAAGTTTATTTCAAAGAAAATCAATAATCCAGTTGCTTTAGGATTATAAAAATATTAATTCAATTAAAGAATTAATTACAGTTGAGATTACTTTCTAAATTTTATTATTTAAAACTATTCAAATCCAATTCAAAAACTATTTGAATTTGTCTTAAGGTGGAGAGAAAACTCATCCTTTTTATAATATTTGATTTGGCCAGTAAGTTTATCAGTAAGTTTGCCAAAATCTTGATCAGTAATTGTGTCAATCAGTTGGTCACTAAGTTGATCAATCAGTTGGCCACTAAATTGGTCAGTAAATTGGCCAGTAATTGGACCATTATGATCTACATTATTGATTTATATAATTCATATTACTTTAATAAATAAATAAATATTAATTATACTAATAACTAAAATAATCTAAAATATACTAAATAATTATACTAATAAAATAAAATAAATACAAATAAAATAAAATAAGATATTAATATTATAAAGGTGAAGGAAACTCATGGTAACAGCATTTTTTATAAAATTTTTAGAATTTTTACTTACAAATTGAAATTAATATCAATGGCTAAATATAAAATGTTTGAAAATTATTCTTTGAAATTATCGTTTTTTGCAAAATTATATGGTCATATGATAAAACGATCTACTAATAAAATGCTGAAAACCAGTGATTACAAAATACGTGTCATATAAAAAAATTTATATTACATATTAATAACTAAATTAAAATGTATAGTAATTATTTGTTATGTTTTAGATTTTTTTTGAAAACTTTCTTATAGTAACTTTTTGCTGATTACAAAATAAGATAAAAACGATTACTTATAGATTACCTCCGATTACTAAACATTATTGAAGTTGTTTTTTAATTTTATTAGCAAAAAATAGTTATTTAAATTGTCTTTTAACATATTATTTGATAATATATATTGTTTTTAACATATTATTTGAAAAATATATTCATAATATATTTTTTTTTCTTTAGAAATAATATGGCTTGTGCATTGAGTGAAGATTTACGTTAGAGAATAGTTTATTTAAACTCTAATAGATATAATGTACAAGAGATATCTAAACTTTTACATATAAGTAAATCTACTGTAAATAAATAACTTAATATTTATAGATGTTAAGTATGTGTAGTTAATCTTTTAAAAAAAATTTTGGATAGAAAAAAATTATTTACACGTAAAGAGATGGATATTTTAAAATCTCCAGTATAAAATAAAGTAGATTGGTATTTGGATGAATTAGTATTTGAGATGGAAAATTATACAAATAAAAGGGTTTCAATATCA
>CAJVPK010001433.1:0-11203 GCA_910592015.1 Diversispora eburnea
ATTAGTATTTCATATATGTATTATCTTATTTATTTTTAGTATAGTATATTTATATTCTTGTATCACCTTATTAGTATCTGCATAACAGAGGTAAAATATCTCAAACATGTAACATTATGCGATGCGAGGTAAAATACCTAGGTAAATTACTTCCAGTATTAATAATTGTGCTGAAATGTTATGGAAACTTCCGAAGTTTTCTTGAAGTTAATAATTATAGTTTACGATACGATCCAAATTTTATATAAATAGAAGCTGTTTCTACTCCTCTTGAAGGAACAGTTGATATAGAATTGAATATTCTAATAACTCGAAATAAAAACATTATTTATAAACTGATATTTTTCTTGGTGAATTATATAGTTTATATTGTGACTTTCTTAGTGAAAACCCTCTTGTTATTTGCCTTGCTTTGTGATCTTGACAATTCTGTTATTATTACTCTCTTCTTGGTAATAAGAGTAATTGTTAGTTAATAATACCCTGCTTTGTGATCTCGGTATTATAGTCACTTAATAATTAATCCTGTTTTGTGATCTAGGTTAAGTTATTAAGTCCTTCGTGAATTTGTTTAGTTTTTTAGTGAAACTTTGTTATCTTTGTGACTTAGCTAGTAAATCCCTTTTAAAACCTCATACCTTAGCCTATTTTGATCAAATCCACTTTACCCAAATCTTTCATATCATTACTTTATCAATAGTAATACCTGTTCAGCGTAGTTAATTGTTATAGTGTTTAAAGTCTATAAATACAATTCCCACTACCAGTTGCTTAGTTTTCGTTGGTTTCTTTAGAAAGTAAACCAAGGTTAACAACACTATTGAATACACTATTGATTACGCTGTTCATTACACTGTTGATTACACTCAGATCTACAGTTATAATACCTAATAGTTGTATCAATTTCTAAATGATTTACGCTAATAATTTTTTATAATACATACTAATAGAAATATGAAATTAAACTAATAAGATATAGTTATAAGCTAATGCATGTTAATAATATAATAAATGAATAAGGTAAAAATATAATAATAATAAGATTCGACAACTAGGGTCAATAGTGTTGAAAAAAAAATAAGAGTTACTTTAAATATAAAGTAGCTTAAATAATAAAATTATTTTTTCCAGGTAGCTATAAATAAATATATAGGCCTTATAAATTGTAAAAAAAAAATTTTATTGAAAACATGATTCTCAAAAAAAATTTTAATTATTGACATAATGACCACTTGATGATGAACCCAAAAATTCTTTTTTGTATATTTATTTATTTATTTTATTTGTTTATTTTGTTTTTTTATTTTGTTTAGATGTTTAAAAAAAATTATCTCATTCTGATTTTTCTTTTAAAAAAAATTGACATTGGATATGACAAAATTATGAAATGAGATTTTGAGTTCTTTTAGAAAAAAATTGAATTTTATCTCTTAGCATTTTTTGATCTATGTTAACTGTAGTTTTTGATCATTTTTATTATTGTTATTTATATCTCCATAACTTCTTTTAGATTCGTGAAAAATTAAGCTACCTCAAATTAGGATAAGTTATGATTACAATTATTATTATCTTATTAAAACTATTTAAATAATTCATAAACAGTAGGTATCAAAAGTCATGGACCAAAAAAAAATTAATAAAAAAATCACTAGAATTAAAATGCTAATTGTGACAACAGGTGATCTAAATTGCAAAAACTTTTTTTATTAGATTTTCCTAAACCAGAGCTATTATATGATATATTTTGTGTTAAAATTAAATGTCTATATATAGAGAAATTATACTTCAAATAAAATTAAAAAAATAAAAAATTTAATCTTTGAACGTTACCTATACTGTAATTGATAACTTTTAAGAATAGATCTAATTATCTTATGTGAAATTGTAGCCAAGAATAATATCTACTATACATGTTCCCAAAATTGATTTTGGATTTTTGAGGTATTTCGACTTTTTGAGATTTATGCAAAATCTATTCTATATATAGAAGTAAAAAAAGTACCTAGTTATATGTATCTTTAATCAAAGAATAAATCTGGGTGGTCAAAAAATTTTGGGTTTTAAGTAAAATAATTTCGTCTTCTATGAAAAACTATTTGTACTTTTTCCCAAAATTACAATTTCGGGGTTCCAAAATAATTTTGTGTACAAGTATAATATCTATAATTTTTATTACAACGAGATTTCATAGTTTTTAGTGAATATTTAGACTTAAATTAGACATGAATAAAAATGGCCAAAATTTATTAAAAATTTTAAAAAATAAAAAAAAATTCGAAAATAATTGTCAATCATTCTTACATATGAAAGTTTTTTTTAATAAAATACTAATAAAAATGACATTAAGTAACATTAAAGCTGAGTATATAGAACATAATATGTAAAGCATTCAGACATATTGAATTAAAATTAAGCGAATAATTAATGATTGAATTATAGAAAACAATTTTGAATATCCAGTGTTCAGCCGTTGATATTAAATTCAATTTGTAAGAAAAAATTCTAAAAACTTCAAAAAGAATACTTCTCATTCTTGCTACAAGATTAATTAGTAAATAATAGACTTTTATATGTACCAACTTTTGATAATTAATTTCGAATTTTTTTTCAGATTTTTTAAAAAATATCAAAGATAAAATGATCGACATTGATTTTTTCTAAAACCAATAAATATCAAAAGTTTCTACATATAAAAGTTTATTATTTATTAGTAAATTATCAAATATGTTACTAATTAATTTTATAGCCAAGAATGGGAGTATCTTTTTTGAAGTTTTTATAATTTTTCTTACAAATTGAATTTAATATCAACAGTTGAACACTGGATATTCAAAAATTATTCTCTAGAATTCAATTGTTAATTATTCGCTTAATTTTAATTAAATATGTCTGAATGCTTCACATATGATGTTCTATATACTCAGCTTTAATGTTACTTAATGTCATCTTTATTAGTATTTTAGTAAAAAAAAAACTTTTATATGTAAGAACAATTGACAATTATTTTTGAATTTTTTTTATTTTTTAAAATTTTTAATAAATTTTGGCCATTTTTATTCACGTCTAATTAAAGTCCAAATTTTCACTAGAAACTATGAAATCTTGAATAATAAAAGTTGTAAATATTGTTCTTGGCTACAATTTCATATAAGATTGTTGGTGTCTATCTTTAAAAGTTATCAATTCCGGTATGGGTAATGTTCAAAGATTAAATTTTTTATTTTTTTTCAATTTTATTTGAAGCATACTTTATGTATATGCATTTTAACACAAAATATATCATATGATAGTATCCCTGGTTTAGGGAAATATAATAAAAAAAAAGTTTGTGCAATTTAGATCCCCGTTGTGTCACAATTAGCATTTTAATTTTAGTGATTTTTTTTATTAATTTTTTTTGCCCCATGACTTTTGATACCCCACTGTACATATAATCTGTAACCAAGTTTATACTCCATTGCATTGAGAGGACGCGAAATAATTAAATTAGTGATAAAATTATGAATTATCGCATTGTTATCGGCTGAAGTGTAGACTGTTAAAATAATTTAACCCATGTAGCAGTCGTATTATCAGAGTAAATATTAGAACGAATTTTAAATAGAAATTCGTGGGAAAACTCAACCATCAATAAAATGATATTAATATCTGTACTGTTAAGAATGGATGTCTGTATTCTGAAAAAATCGCCGTATTACATTTTTTTCTAGCCTAGCTTACTAAATTGACATAAAATAAAACTTTATGGGTTTTTCGCTAAACTTTAAGGCTCGTTGTCATTTACCTGTTATCACCACATATTATCGTAACCTAGTGTAGGAAAAAATAATAATTTTTAAAATAATTATCGATAATAAAATTAGCCAAGAAAAATATTCTAATAAAAACTTTACACACAAACAATCTGAATTGATAATTATCTATTATGTTATCATTGATCGATTAAGATTATGATGATTTTTAAGTAATTTTTGGTCTTTAATTGTCAAAAGTAAACTCTGTATTTAAAGAATATTACATTTTAAAATATCAAATTTATTACGTCTTACTTGATCTTATTTTTAATTAACTGAAAATAGGCAAATTACAAATGGTAAGTTTTCTATGTTAAGTTTTCTATGCATTAATATGTTTGCGTTTTATTAATATGAATCATCAATTGTTTGAGTTGTATAAGTTCAATATCGCTTGACAATGGGTCCACTCCAGGGATGATATGGAAGAAGATTTGGATGTCTTGAGACAGTTTTTTGTCTGTACCACACCTCAGATTGTCCATATTTGTCAGCTTCTTGTATTTGTACAAATCGTGTTGAATGTTGCATCACTAGAATTCTAATTTAACATTTTTAATTTTTATAGATTCGTATGCGAAGAAAAAGTTTATTGGAGTGAAATCATCAATTTAAAATATTTAACGTTTAATTAATTTTAATTGAGATTTCGCAACATAGATTCATTATTATTATTAATATATTGTATTTCAAATATTTTTATTATGAAATTTTTACAGATTAACATTGTGGAAAAATATATGCAACTTATATGATTGTGATGAATTGGTTATTACCAGATACAGTCAAAAAAATTTAGCCGATTATTATTATAATTGGGGTGTGATTTCTTTTATTTTATAAGTTACGAAAAATCAATTTTTAGTTTATTTAATAATATAGACTGACCTTTTTCTAAATTTATTATATTAAAAAATATTTTATTTCGTTCAACTTTACCAAAAATTTAAATACATTTAATATGTTCGTAGTACGTTTATCTAGATTTTACTATTATTTAATTAAATAGTTAAATAACTTACATTAATGAAGTTTTTTGAAACATATGTTAAAATTAACCACTCCAAAAAAGAAGAGATCGCAAACTTTACAACAGAGCTGCTATTGTTACCAGAATTACTAGTGTTGTTACACCAAAATTACGAGGACTATAACTAGAACTGCTAGAATTATTCTTAAAATCATTACTAGAACTACTAGGAGTACTTGATTTGCTAGAACTACGTGGAGTACTCGAACTGCTAGAACTGCTAAGAGTACTACTAGGAATGTTAGAGCTAGTAGAATTATTAGCATTATTTGGATCACAATCAATGTGCCATGGAACCGTAAAATTAATTCTTTGTGATCCGGTATTAAAATTCTTTATCGCCAAAACATAATAGTAATCACTTGAAGAAGAAATGGATCCAGTTTGGCATGGTAAATTTGAACAATAAGTTCTCATAAAACTTGAATCGATTTCAAAGTTTTCCGGATTAAGTAATGGAGTCGTTTTTTCTTCAAATCTCCATGCGTATATTCTAAATCCAGTAGACGCACTATCAGAAAGGGAAATGTTAAGAGCGGAACCACACGTATCATTAAGAGGGTCTAAATCGATTGCAAATGTCAAACTACAGTCTATAATAATATACAAAGTTAAAGTTTTATTAGTTAATCCTTTTCCTTTTTACTATAGTAAAATTGATTTTAAATACTCACTATGGCTATCAGAAAGTTCATCGGACCAAGCCCACCAAATTTTATTTACGGGAATGAGGACAGTTGCAGAATTTGCACTAACCATTACTATGACATATTATTTGCGCATATATTGTAAGTTTATTGTTTTCAGATATTATATACGTAATATATATTTAAAATGAGCCATTTCTTACCCATCTGCAAAGTTAAGAATGTTATTAACATAAAGAAATACTTTGTCACCATCTTGTATTAACGAATTCTCGCAAGTTTCAATGAGGAAACAGGAGCCTATAAATATAGCCATTTAATCTGTGCATTATTTAGTCTATGCATTGCGAAAATTCGGAGTGTATTCGACATCTCCGTTGCAGTGTTATCTCTTGTTAAACCTACAAAGTGTAATATTATTCTTTGATCGTAAAATCTACTGAGCAAATTTTATTGTTCAACGTTATCTCCTAATTTAAATTATTGTTGACATTAGAATACAACAAATTAATAATACTTAAGTGTAATTAAGATTAAAATATCAAATTTTAACCCGAATATCTTAAAAAAGAAAATTTCTCTTACAAATGAATGCTTAAAGAATGCAATTTAAAAAATCCCGAGTCACGAGGAACTTCATATGTTTGATTGAGAAATCTAAAAAAGCAAATTATTAATTATTATATAATGCCTATTACTATCAATGTCCTTTTTTTAGCCATAAGAAATCAAATAAATCCGTCCGCTCATATGTTAACATTAGTCTGATCACAAAAAAATCATCAGATCGACAAACAGTGCCACAAGAGTAAATAGATCGAACTTTAATCATATATTTATTAAATGTGGGAAAATCTAAAATGAGTGATGACCAATTCCGATTTCACCCGGATGCCACGAGCGTGACTCGGTTTAAACATTGATATTTTTAATTTTTAGAAGCTTTGTGGATTTTTACATTTTTTTGACTTCGCGATTTGTGAAAGATGGAATGATCTTCTAAAAAGGTATTTTTATGATAAATAAGACGGTCGTGTTATTAGCTACAAAATAATGTTTTTTATCCCTGTAGCATCGATATTCGCGGAGTTAATCTGTTTAAAGAAAATGTCCGTAAAAAATCGTCCAAACATTTCGCGGAAATTTCCATAACGCTAAAAATCATCTGGGTATCCGGTTTGCTTAAAGGGACCGTGTTCCAATCCTAAGACCAATTATTACTAAATTTTTTTTTTTACATGTAAAATTATCTAATCGAAATTATAGCAATAGCGTAGTAGATCTTAAATGCTGTTTATATTCACGCAAAGAAAACTCTATTAGTAAAGAAATAATTCATTATTATCATCCGCGTAATAGTCATTCCTATAGGAGATAAATGCATTAAATGTTCATCGTCTGTTATCCATTGAAGATCAGAAATTTGTGCATTATATTATCATAATACTTCATGTACATTATTTACATTATTTATACATTAATCTATTATTTTCATTGGTTAGTCAATTTCTACATTTTAAATGTACATATTATTTATTTAATGTGGAACTGCAGAACTGGTCCCACGGAAGAAAGGAAGGTATTAAAAATTAAAAGAAATTTATTATAAAATATAAAAAAATTCGTTGCATGGTCGCAATAAGGTAAGTAACTTAAAAATTACTCAAATATCCAAATCACAAAGAAGTGATATTTAAAAAAAATGATTTACGTGAATTCTAAGACCACGGATCCAGTAAGTAATTTTTTAAAGAAATATATTTAAAAAAATAACACTATCTCAAGAAGGTATATAAAATATTTAATGCTTTCGAAATGTAAACAAATGAAAATAAAAAAGATTGTAAAAATGTAAAAATCTATATTGCATATAAAAAATAGGATATGCCTTCCAAATTCTTCACACTTTAAAATAAAAAATAAAATAAATTAAATAAATAAAATAATAATAATAGTAATAAATAAAAAAAATAATAATAAACAAAAAAAAATGATAAATAAAAAAATAATAATAATAAATATATAAATAAATAAAGATCTAGAATCGACGACATTTTGGCATAAAACTTTAAGAATAAAAAAAGTTGAAAGTATAAAATAAGTATATCTTTTTATCTAAACTAGCATAAATTATTTTCTAAAAAAAGATAATGTACAAAAAATAATGATCAAATGGCTATTTAATGAAATAAAAACTATTATATTTTATACAAAATAATAATAGAAAAGTTTACATATGTTTTTTATTGTTCATTTTTTTGTTAATTTGGCAAAATAAAAAGTAAATTTTATAACAAAAAATTATAATGTATAAATTTTGATAAATCCATCAAATTGTTTAAAATTTTTTTATATTTTATTATAATACTAATGTGCCAAAAGTATTTTATCACATCCAATATTTTTTATTAGATTCTTCTGTAATATCATACAATATTTTTAGAGGCTTAGCTCATTTGTATGGAATTTGGAATTAGCCAAGAATATCAAATTTCTATTGGATCCCATAGTAGATAACAAACATTGTTTTCTTTCTTCGTTTTAACTATTTTCATTACTGACATATGTAGTATATATTATAAAAGTTAATATTAATAGTAGCACAGTGGTTACATTAAAAAACAAAATATTTTGAACAATATGTAATGCAAAATTGGAAAAGTGGCAAAATAGAGTAATTATCTTTCTGCATATTGTAATCACCGTTTTATGGCATATATATAATCAGCAGATATAAAATTCTTTCTTTTCATTCATTCATTCTTACTTTATTATTTCATTCTTCCATTACAATTGTTTTCATATAAAAATTTTACTTTAAAAGATAATCTATTATTATATACAGTAATAGAAAATTTTTTATTCTAATTATCACGATTAACTAAAATTTGGCAATTTGCTTCATAAAATATTATCTCTGAGGTTTGAGAAAATATTAATGTTTTCACAATAAAATGTAAAAATTGGTTATAAGTAATGAATATATAATGTGATTTTTCTTTACATACCTAAATTTAAAAACAATTTTAACCTCATCTATTTGTTTTTTTAAAAGAAACAAATTTTTTACTGCACGCGCTAAAATGACCAAAAAAAGTGACATTCAATGAAAGAATGCGATCAAAAATATGCTTAAGTTTTATGATAACACAAAACATTTTCAAAATGATTTTGATAAATGGACAAGTGGAAATAGCGCAATCGATAAAATTATTCATGATACTCAACTAAATGAAAATCTCGAATGGACTTTAATAGAATGGATGCCTTTGCATCAGGAAATTTTATTAGGCGAAAATTTGTGCAAATTTTTGTCTATATTTTTTCTGTTTTTTTTTTTTTTTTTTGAATTCGCTCGCGATTTGCGAGGCACGGAGCGATTTTCTACTAAGATATTTCTAAGATAGAAAGAAAGGTCTGGTTCAAGCTACAGAATGATATGTGTTTTATTCCGGTAGCATCAATATTCGTGGAGTCATTTGTGTTTAAAGTCGAACGTCCGTGAAAAAATCGTGCGAAAATTTGCGGAAATTTTCGCGAAAAATATGTTAATTCAATAAATATATTTACTTCTAGAATTACTATAAATGTTAAGTTCTCTTTCCTTCACTCCTTTTTGAAAATTTTTTTCACAAAAAAAAAAAATATAAAATGGACGATCAAGCCGTAGTTAAAAGCAATTATTCTTCCCTTTTCTCGTACTCTAATTCGGAATTAATTAATAAATCACACTTTATAGTCATATTATTTCTGGAGATGAACAAAAATTAAAAAACTTATTAATTCATTATTAGAAAGTGCCCATCATCGTTATTAATCGTTGCCTTTAGTAAAATTTGATGATACGAGATTTTCTGGAATTAATCCTGAAAATTTAAAATGTCTAGCTTACAGTACCAGAAAGATATATAATATGATTAGCTTAAAACAAAGAATTGGTCAATATGATTTATATAATATTAGAATGTATTTAGGCGGCGGATTAGGTGCAATTTTAACTCAAAAAAAAAACGTGGAATCAATTATATCATTTTTACTATTAATTAATAATTAAAATATGCATAAACCGATATTTCATGGCAAAAGTATAAGTCAAAGTCTATGAAAGTTGATTCCATTTCAAAAATTATGAGTATTGATTCATTTTTATATTAAAAATTATGTAAAAATATACAATATTAATATATATTTTGCTTTATTCGCAAATTGCCAACTTCGAACTTGCACATATATTGTGAAATAATTATAAACCTCAAATTCATTATACTGTACATACCTATATGTGAACTTTAATTTCTTTTTAATAAAATAAATGAATTTGGTTTGAAATATTTTTACAGATTTTATCTACATATTAATAAATATCCATTATTAATTCCAGGTCACTGTTTTTATTTCAGCAACATGATCTAATAAAAAAATAAACTATGTAATACAAATGAACTTTATAATATTATTCAGCATCGTAGATAACATACATTCTTTACAATTCATTTATTATATTCAAAGGTATTACTTATACTGTTAATGAGTAAAATAATTATAAAAGCGCGGAAAGTTGTAAAAATGAAGTCAAATTTCTAAGATTAGATTAGAGTTACTATCCTGAAATTAACTATGTACTATGTCCCATTGATAAAGTTACTATGCTTGTGTTCAGGTATTATGCTGAAATATATTATGTCCGTTGGGAATGGTTACTATGCCCATATTACAGAGTTAATTTCAGTTTTGTTTTCCTCTCTTTTTAAGCACTCCACATATGACACAGAGGAACAGGCTGGTCGATCTGCTTTCCATCGATGCTGCCACTTTCCAAAATTCCCAAAATTTGGCTTTCACGCTCAGTTAGCTCTCCTTCTCGAGTTCCATAATGACTTCTTCCTTTGCAGTCTCTGAACCAGTGAGCTTGATTCTAGACTACATTCCATCCTTGGAATCCACAGGCACATTCCCCTGCGGAACTGGAAGGCCAATGCAAAATCTGTTCAGAGTGAACACTCCCGAAGGATCATACTTTTGCACAGTCATGTGTACTTTCCTTCTGAGTTTTGGACATAATAATACTGCTGAGCGACACTCAAGTCCAAATCACATGAACCCCACAGAACGTGACAGTCATGTTTGCAAAATTTGCCCTTCAGCTTTCCAACTCTCTCGTCATTTTCTTGCTCCCACTTTGTCACCTGCTCATGTTAATAGTTATGATAAAATGCATCCAATATATAGATAATGTTCAAGTCTCACCAACTGAATAACATAGAACTGTTCTTTCCGTTTGAAAAAATCATTAATTGGAGCCACTAACATGCTGAAACTGTGTTGACAAGTTATATCCAGCTACAGTTGGTCTGAGCATTCCTCTTCTGAGATTTCATCTCCATTCATCTTCAACTTGATCAGAAATCCAATTCATCCAACTGAGATTCTTGAGCTTCTGAAAACTGAAATTTGATGCATTGTTACCTTTGACTTTACCTTATCTTTTATTGTTATTTATTTATATATTTTATATTGTATATTATTATCTATTATTTATTTCTTATTATTATATATAGTATTACACTAGATCAATTTATTAGGCTGTAGTACAAATTAAATATTATTACTTAAATTAGTAGATTTCTAAATTCTTGTTACTCTGTAACACTAGAATACAAATTAGAGTATTAGTCATAGTATGAGTTAATATTCCAGTTAATTTACAAGTTAAATTAATAGTTAAGGTACCA
>CAJVPK010001434.1:0-11191 GCA_910592015.1 Diversispora eburnea
TTAATTATAAAATAATAATATTTTAAGTAGATTATCACAAATATAATTAAGTATATTTTAAATATATTTTAAATATACTTTAATAATATTTCAATAATATTTTAATTATATTTTAAGTATTTTTTAAATATGCATATTTCTTATAAGGCCATAACATATACATAAAAGAATTATATAATATAATGGAATAGTCAAATACAAAAAAATAAGACAGTTGATTTTAGCTAATTTATGATATAGGAATTCTGATTTTAACTAATTTATAATATAGAAATTATTATTTGATACAGTGATTCTTTTATTATAATTTATTTCTAATTAAAATTTTATAAATATTACACATATTAAATATTAAAAGGTATAATATTCATCTTTAATATCAGTTACATATCAGATATCCAATATGAATAAAAAATATTTTTTTACATTTATAGATACCTGATATGTATAATATTTGTAAAATTTTGACCTGTGTTACATATTACAATATTTCAAAAATGTGAAAGAAAATAAACTCTTTCATTCTTGAATATAAAAACAAACATGAATTTCTCTATCATCATGTGATCATTGGAATAGTTGCAATTCACAATAAGTGAAATAATATACAAATAAACAAATAGACAAGTTTTTTTTTGGATAATATGCAAACAGGCAAGTTGATCTGTGAATAATATGCAAATAAGCTAAACTGATTTGTACCAAAAATTTTATTATTCAACATGTGTAAGTATATTTCCAAAATTATAAAGTCAAATAATTTTGAGAAATAATTTTTATAAAAGATAAAATTATTTTTAATAAAATTCAAAATTTAACTTTTAATTCATTGATTAAAAATATATTCAATAAGATAGTTTTTTATAAAAATATTGAAAAATATCAAAAAGACAAAATACAAGAAAAATTAAAAACTTATTTTGAAAATCTTCTTACCAACATCTCAAAAATATATTCATTAGATCTTTTAGATTGTTATTGAATATTATTGATTTTTTCTCATGTAGAATATTGCTAAAAAAATGGCATTTACATTATATATTTAACTATATACAATCAATTTATTCATTCATTCTATTATTATTATTATAAAAATTTATCTGAATAAATAAACGATCAATATTACAGGTAAAAGATAATATGTAAATGGATATAAATATTTTTCTTATTGTACTGTCAAAGATTTTTTATAGGAAAGTGTTATTAAAGGTTAAAATAATGACAGTGTACTAAATATGATTGGGCGATTAAAATAATAAAGGTATCTTGAAAAATCTTTTATTTTAGTTGTATATTTTTCAAAAAGAAAATTATTGTTCCAAATCTTCACTATTCCACAATCCCACCAAAATAATCAAATGACAAATTAATAGTAATAAAGAACTTTCACTTGTAGATGGATATACATTCCAACAAGATTCAATTACTGCAAGAATTAAAAATCTTTTTAAAAAAATGATAAAGTGAAAATGTTAATGCACTATATGAATTAGATGGAAAAGAATAAAAAGGGAAAGATGAATGCTTACCTAAAAGGAACAGGCAATTTAATGCAATGCCATAATAAAAATGGTAATCCATGAAAATACCAAGAATAAAATTGATAATGTAATGTTCGAGAAAATACAATTCCAATAAAATTACTAGTCAACATTAAAGTTGTAATATCTATTATATTTATTGATAGTAAATTATATATTCTTGATTGATTAGTTACTATAAAAAGGGAAACATGATTATAGATTTAAAGAAAAACTTACGGTCTGCAGTAACATTCTTTACTTGTCTAACTAATTCTTCATGTTTACCCACAAAACCACGAACTAATAAAGAAATTACACCATTATCTTTACTATGAATATTATCATATGTTAAATTAATAAATTAATAAGCGTGTCATTTTTTTTCCACCATCAAGAAAAGAAAGAATAAAAATAAATTAACATACCGACACCATCTTCTAAACAAGAATAAAAATAAGACACATATATGTCCAGTTAAAAGTGAATTGGAAAATCCAATACTTTCAAAAGTCATCTTATCAAAAAATTTCCAATTGACAGTCCACTTATAAATAAAAACACGTGAAAATTCAAAAGAACGTTTTAAATAAGATTGTGGATATGTTGATATAAATGGATATCCTAATATTATCTATAGAAAAATGATAAAATTGTTATTACATTATATTAAGATTGAAGATTAAATAATTATATGTGTGTGTATCTTTAATTTACTGACTTGTATAAAGCCAACTATTGCCAGATGGAAGAATGTCTTCCAAGCTCCTAAAGTCTTAAATAAAAGAATTCCAAATGCGGGAAAGAATAATAAAACATTCATCTTTACCGATAAGGCCAAGCTAATAAAAGTTATCAAAGTAGTTTTTTTGCATTAATCTTTTTTTATTTATTTATTTATTAAATAATTTACAAAGAAATAATAATAATAATAATAATAATTTACCTATAAAGTACACAACTCAACTTCCATCGTTTATTAATCAATGCCCATATACAAGTATACAAGAAAGCCATAGTTATTGTATCATTGAATAATCTCAAGACATAAATTGAATGTAATCTCTTAGATAGACATATTAAAATTAAGACATATGGTGGGATCTAAATATTTATAAATGCGGGTAATTAGTTAAAATTTATTTAATCAACTTTGAATTCTAAAACTTATTTCATAATTAAATACCCTTCGAGATTTATGATAAATATTAAAGACAGTATATAATGTCCATAAATATATAATAGCAAATAAATATTGTGCTTTTTGAATTTCTATTCCTCCTGAGGTTATATAATAAAGAGCTGAATATATGTAAATAAAACCAGCAGGATAACTATAATAGACAGATAAAGATATGTGAGAAAAGATAGAGAAAGGATTAGAAAAGGTCAAAATAACATTGACTTACACACATGGACCAGTATTTCCAATTAATTTCATGTAATCTCTTTCACCATTAAGAAATATCTCGACTTCTTGCATATAGGCTTCCCAATCAATCTCTGTATCTTCAAAATTTTAATTGATAAATTAAGTTAGCATCAGGAATTCGTAAATTGTAGAGAAGAAAGAAATAATTTAATTTAATTACAAGATACATATTTAATTATGAGTACATTAAAAATTATTTCTATTAATAATAAACAAGACCCGGTATACCAAAAGAATTCTGGGTCAAAAAGAAATGAGCGAACAAGTCGTAATAATTTATATGATACAGTTGTTAATGTTAATTCTTCAGTTGTTATCACTGGTCGAGAATTTTTATTTTCTTCATTATCGGTGTTCATTATTATTTTTTAATAGAATTAACAAGAGTTAGAGTGGAATAAATTATATTTTGTCACATATTTCTAATTATAGGTTGAACATAGAATTTTGAAGCTAAATATTTGGAAGATCAAATAAGGACCTTTTTATTTTATTTTTTAAACTAACAAGAGCATTGCTCCAATGAACTTTATTGAATTGTATAAAACTTCGCCAATTTAAAGAATCTTTTTTATATTCAGTTATTGACACTTTGCTTTGCTTTATTATTACTTTGCTTTATTAATTATTTTGCTTTATTAATTATTTTGCTTTTATTATTGCTTTACATTGACATGTGAACGATCATAATTCTGTAAATGCTCGAAACATTTGTATTTGTATCGCCGTAATATTAGGCATTAATCATTTTGAAAATATATACAAGGTCGTTATTTTTATTTTACTTTGTTTTTTACTTCGTTTTTAATTGTCGATTTTCGCGTTTGTAGATTCTATATGGTCGACATAAATTTTAAACAGTAAAGAATAATTATTATGAAAGCAAAATCAACAAAAAAAGTTGTTCTAAAAAAAAAAACAGACAAAAAATAAAGGATGTCCCTATGTTTTCATTATTAAAGAAACTCGAAATTGAATTTTAGAGTCATATTTAGCGCGAGTAAATAACGCGCATGAAAAAATAATCATCTCGTGTGAACAAAAAGATCTAAAATATATGCGCAGTTATATATGTTGTGCCTCAGATTAACGCTTGCGTCAGATTAAAACTGGCCAAAATTAAGGTAGGGTTAGGGTGAAATTAAAAGGATCAACATAGGCTGGTTTTATAATTCTGGTCAATGGGTGACACCTGACGTCCTCAGTGGTGATCTGACGCAAAAAGTCGATTTGAGGCACAACATATATATTTAATTTTGTCACCTGAATTATTGATTATAAATTTTTTTTTTAATTCCAATGGAGTCATGCTTTATTAAACAATTTATTTTGCAGTAAAAATTAAACAAATTTATAAAAAGGTTGTTCAGCAGGATCTTAACATGCTGAGGATAGCTGTTGTTGTTAAGTGGTAAGTTGTAGGCATGTCTTTTTATAAAGTTAGTCTGAGTCCCTTTTTTTTTTACAATAGTTATTAGGATAAGTTGTGTATTTTGCTTTATGTAATAATAATGTAAAAGATTTTCTCTTTTCTTAATTAATAAATTTGGAACAAGGCCTCACTGGAACAAAAAAAAAAAACAAATTTATAAAAACTACAAGTATATTTAATACAACTGGCTATAACTAAATTAATAATACAATTGCCCAACTTATCATTGCTCTAGTGTTACCTAAAACAACTGGTGATCATGTCCCTGCTCATCTCTTTTTAACCAATTTGAGCAAAAAGTTGCTGGAAAGGAATACTAACCTATCAAAAAGCTATAGATTAGAAAACTGTATACTAAAATTTGTACAAAAATAAAATATTTAAATAAAAAATTAATAGTAGATAAATACCCGTATCCACTAATATTAAAACTAATTTTTAAAGCAAGAAATTACATGAAATCCTATACACCTCCCCAATTAGTTTTTGAATAATGTCTGTCTTGGTTTTCAGATTGTATATAGTCCAAACATCCACTTATACCATGGACTCTAGTTTCTAACCCTTTTACAGTATTAGCTAGATTAGTTAATCTTTAGACATATTGTCTAATATTTTTAATACATTTGGATCATTTGTTTCTTCTCTCATTTCTATATCTTTTTCTTTTCTATTTTTATTTTTTTCTTTCAAAACTTGATCATGTTCATCAAGATGATTTTCAATAGCAGTAAGTTTTTTTGTTATATCTGTTAGAACTTTAACTACTTCATCCATTTCCCCACACAACTTTTCAATTTGTGCAGTATACAATTCTATTGTTTCTATTATATTTTAATTAAATTTATCAAATTTTTTATGTTGTTCTTCAATTTTATTCTTATTAATATTCTTTTTAACATTATTAGCTTTCTTCTTAACTATGTCTGCATAAGTATTTTAGTTTGAAGTAGTTTTTATTAGATTGGAATAATAATTTAATTTATATTTTTTATACAAATTATCAAATTGTTTGATTTTTTTTTCTTATTAAAAACTAACTGTTTATGATATTTATTTACATTACATTCTTTTGCTTTATATAAATCTGAACTATACATGTTTTCAAAATTGATTTTAGATTTTTGAGATATTTCAACTTTATGAAATTTATGCAAAATCTATTCTATATATAGAAGTAAAAAAAATATCTAGTTATATGTATATTCAATTAAAAAATAAATCTGAATGGTTAAAAAAATTTAGATTTTAAGTAAAATAATTTCATCTTCTATGAAAAACTATTTTGACTTTTTTTTTCTGAAATTGTAATTTCAGGATTTCAAAATAATTTTGTATGTAAGTATAATCTGAACTACAAATGAAACAAAGAGGTGTTATTACAGAGATCATCCTAATCATGATTTCCTCTGTTAATTTTATTGTGCTGTACTGGTATTTCTGTATTTCTTCTTCTAAATCAAATGATATAATTACATAATTTTTTCTTTTACATTCTTCTCTAGTTCTTGAAACATAAATTGTATGACTTTTGATATTTTTAACAATTTGTTTGATATTCAATATTGTCATACCTCTAGGTAACTAGATTAACTTTGCTACCTATTTGCCTCTATTATTTAATTCTTCATAGCTGATATCACCTGATATAATTCTTAAACAATCTATTTTAATTCAAATTGACCATTCTGTTAATAATTTTTCTATGACTTCTATATTTTCAAATTCCACGTGACCTAATTACTACATTTTTTTATTATTAAATGTAATTGTTTCACTTTTCCAAAATGATTAAAATAAAACATCAAATTATTTCTTTTTACATATAGAAGAATATCCTAAATTTTCCATTTGCGTAATTTATCATACTCATTAAGTAACTGTTTTATCACATCTTACATATAAATGTAATTTTCAGTATCCTTTAGATTTACTTTTTTAGCTTTTTGTACTTCTTCTTCATTCAAAAGATATATTACTATATTTTTAATTTTATTGGTTATTTCAATTTTTCCAAAAATTACTTCAATTTGATTTTGAAAAAAAAGATTTTCAACAATAAGAATTTTTGCAAAAGGTAATTTTCCCTTAATTTTTTTCACTTCAACAAAAACTTTAAGAAATTTTATATTGGTTTCTTTATACCAGATTTTAATAGAGATATTTTTAGGTTTCTTCACAAATACTTTTTTATTTCTTTCATTTTTATTCTTTTTACTTCTTATTGTTTTAAATTCTTTCTTAATATATAAGTCATCATTTTCTTCACCATTTGAAATTTCTTTATATTTTGGTTCTGTTACAAATGAAATACTTGATTCTGATTTAACAACATTACTAATAATTATTTCTGTTTCTTCTTCAAATAACTCTCTAACAGTTCTTTTTTTACTTGTGTACACTGGTATCAAAAGTACCTTTATTTCTTCTTCTATATTTATAGTTATATTATTTTCTTTTTGTATGTTGCTAACCATAGGAATAAACTTTATATTTTTCTCATTTTCTTGATTGTTATTATTATCCTGTTGACTAGAAACACTTCTGATATTATATTTATGTTTTTTTTTATCTATACAAGTAAAAAGATAGAAAAATAATTAAGTTTTATATATAACTACAGTGAAAAAATGTATTTCTCTACTGTGGAAATATTTGGCACAAGTGATCAATGAGAAAAGTTTTTTATTTATATTCCACAAATTATCGATTATAAATAATATACGTTTTATTATTATTTTTAATGACTACTATATATACTTTTCCTTATCTACTTTGTTTTAAATTTATGATACAAAGAAAAAAATTCAGAGCCATAAATGAAAATATCACAAAAACAATAAATTTGTTTCACACCGTCATATATTTGATAAATCTTCAGAAGAAATTTTATCTTTTTATAGAGATGTGATGATAATTTATTTAAAAAATAATTTAGAGTTTAATAGATACTTAATTGAAAAAAAAATATAGTAATTGATGTATTTCCAAAAAGTGTATTTTTATTTTTATTTGAAAATGAGGATAGCTTCAAATACATATCAAGCCTATGAAAATATCAATACACTTTGGAAAGCACAGTAGACAGAGAAATATTAAAAAGCATATTAAAATATTGTCACATCAATATGTGAACAAGGGTCTGAAGGATAATTAATATTCTTAAACTAAACTAACTTAAACTACTGAAATAATTTTCAGAATTTCTCGAGGATCACTAAGATCAACTCAATTCAATTATTTAATAGTAAATTCGAATAAATATTACAAGGTGAGTTCTTTATTGTGCGGGGTTTTAGCACATCAAATCAGCTTGTTCGCTTAATAAGATGTATATGCTAAAGAGTATTTATACAAGATTAACTCAGGTTTTATTAAGAATTACGTGACAAATTAACAAATTAAAGATTTAATGGGAATATTTAATACAATATAACTTTATTAATAAATATAATAATAAATATAAAGATAAGATATAATATAAAAATAGAAATTATAAAAGTAAAGGTAAATATTAAAGGATTAAAATATATATTAACTAGAAAAAACAACTTTGTTCTGATCTCTTAAACTTTTAAAACTATAGAACTTCTGAACTCTCTTTTTTTAGGTCAGAGAAGACTCATATTTATATTCCTTTAATTTGCTGCACGCAACGATCTACCAAATTAATGATTTATCAATTTTAGTAAGAGGTAATCAACCTGGTGATCCACCTGTTACGCACAACAGGTAATTTACCTAGGTGATTCACCTAGTAGTCAACCTGGTAAACTACCTGTTACATGATCTTCGATTTACATAAATTATAAATAAATAATAAATACATTAAATAATACTATAATAAAAATAAATAAAATTAGTATTCTACAGTATTATTAACATTATATGTATTTTAAAAAATGAATAGAAATGGGCTGTAAGGAAGTGTTATGCATATTAAAGAGAGAAAATGGTATTATTGATAATTAAAAAAAAGTATTTTTTTACTTATATGCAAACCAGAGGAGTAATGTGAAACATATTAAATTTAATGTAATAATATAAATTACTATTCATATTAAATAAATCATTACTATATATATTTTATAAAAAATGCATTAACTAAATAAAATTTCTCTAATTTTGAGACGCGAACATGTATCATTTCTAAAAATTATGTAAATAATTTTTGCGCATTATAAAGAAAGCAAGTATTTGACCATGTGAATATTTTAGGAACATTTTTTTTGAAAATAAATTTATTAAACTTTGACTAATATATCTTTTAATTATCTTTTAAATAAAATGACTGATTTGAAAAACAAAACTAACAAAACTCAAAAATTGACTGTCCGAGCGGAATCTCTTTTATTTGATTTGGTAAATCCTAAAAAAAAATATAAATATATTTGTAATTGTACAGACTGTGAGAAAATTATGTGGAAATCTAATAAAAAAAGAAAAATTCAATTAGCTATAATTAAAGCAAGAAAGTTTAATTGTGAAGATAAGTTAACTGTTGAAATAACTTCATGCACATCGTGATTATAAATAATCATATCAGGTACGTAAGTGACCATATCAGGAACCTGATATATCAATTTTTAACTTGTATAACATTTATAATATTTTAATTAAGTGAACGAAAATACATCAAATAAGAGTAACAAGAAAAGAAAAATAAGTTCCCAACAATTATCTCCAGTTGAGGATGCAACTAACATTCCAAAGTTGAATAGGGACATATCTGTAAGCGACATGCTTACAGGATTAGGTCTTGGAGTTGTATCATCATCTCGATCAAGAAATGATCAATTTCGTGAACCTAATATAGAAGAGATGTCCGATATGTATGATGATGAACTTTTGTTTAATATAGGAGATGAAGAAAATTATGAATTAATTGATGATCTAGAAGAACAATGTGATAATGATGACTTGATTGATGACCAAGAAGAAGATAATGATAATCAAATAGAGTATATGGACACAGATAATGAAGCACCTGAAGATGATGATAACTTATTTGCTGCACCTGAGCTAGAATGTGACAACAAAGGCTATGAAGAAACAGAATTAAAAGATAAATTAGATGTAGAGATACTTTTGTGGTTATTTAAGTTTCAACAAAGGTACTGGATACCTGATATAGCCCTGGAGGCCTTAATTAAGTTTTTAAATAATATGCTTATGATAATTGATGATTCTAAGTTTTGTGAATTTCCTGCTTCTTTATTTATAGCAAAAAAGAAGTTAGAAATTTTTTAACCAAAATTAAGGATGGCAGTTTGTACAAACTGTCATAAATTATATGATCCTAAAAATGTAAAGTTGGCAATTATGCATTACAATTATGAAGAATATCCTAATAATCCTGTACTTTTTTACAAGAATTTATGTGATAATGAACTCTCCTTTCTCAAAAGAAATGTGAAAAATATAATAGTTATTCTACAAATATTATATCCTAAACCTTCAATTAAACAACAATTAAGCATCATGTATCAGAGATCAAGTTTTGAAAAAATGCTTGATCAATCGGGTGTAAGAAATTATGACAGCAATATCTATGCTGATATATATGATAGGAGAATTTGGAATTCATTTTCTTTCGATAGTAGCAAATTTTTTAGTCCAGAAATTGCCACCTCGAATTTAGGATTATTAATAAATTTAGACTGGTTCCAACCTTTCAAGTATATACAACATAACACTGGTACTATTTATGCTTCGATATGCAATCTCCCTAGGACTGAAAAAAATAAGCCCGAAAATATAATTTATTTGGGCTTTCTCCTAGGACCTAAGGAAGCTGATAAGAATCAAATTAATTATTATCTATCACTGATAGTTAATGACCTTAAGGAATTATGGGAGGGATAAAGAGTTCCTGAAACATATGAAAATAAGGATGAGCTCAATGTAAGAGTTGCGGTAATTGTAGGTTCTTCCAATATTCTGGCTACAAGAAAATTATTTGAACACAGATCTGCAATAATGAAATGTCACAGGTGCCCAAAAAGAAGCCGATATAGTGAGAAGTTCCAAAAAACTCATTATGGTGACATGGAAGATTATGAACAATAGATTAGAGAATCTGTGGACCTCCAAGAACATAAACAAAATGCTCAAGAATGGCTTAGATGTACCACCAGAGGAACAAGGGAAGCTCATTTTAAAGAGCACGGAGTACGATGGTCTGAATTACTTCATCTCCCTTACATAGATCCAATCAGATTCGCGGTAGTGGATCTCATGCACTGCTTGTTCCTTGGGGTTGCAAAATGGGTTATTCAATCTATATTTATTAAAGAGAATAAATTAATTTCTGAGCAACTTCATATAGCACAAAGGAGGATGGATAATGTTTAACTTCCATCTGATATTAATTGAATCCTTTCAAAAATCACTATTGGAGAAGGATTTTTAAAGCTCACCACTGATTAATGGAAGACTTTCATTATGATTTATGCAACAACAATTCTATGAGACATGTTAGATGATAATGATAGAAAGATTTTAGGATATTTTATTTGGGCATGTAACTTATTGATTACTAGATTTGTTACAGAAGACGATTTGCAAGAAACACAAGAACGATTAAAGGATATGTCCACAAATATAGAAAGAACTTATAGATCTGAATTCATTACAAGTAATATCCATTTATCAATGCATATTTCTGAATGTATACAGGATTATGGCTCCATTTATAACTTTTGGCTATTTCCATATAAACGATTAAATGGATATATAGGTAAACTATAGATATCGGGTATATGAATTATAGTAAATAAAATTTTAATACAAATCTTTCATAGGTTC
>CAJVPK010001435.1:0-11182 GCA_910592015.1 Diversispora eburnea
TAATTATAAACCACAAACTTCGCTAATAAATATTTGTTGATATTTATTTTCTAAAACGAATTAGTAGATTCGTTACAAATCTTTTATTACAAAATACTGCATGATGACAATTTAGTTTCATATAGTTTTCACGATATTACTAAATATATAAATTAATTGAAATTATTTATAAAAAATAAATACAAAAACTAAAATCTCAAATTTGTAATATAATTGAAAAATATTATATTATTTCTTGTTTTGAATATAAAAATTAACATCAAGGGCTTGATATTATTTTAAAAGAAATAAATAAACATTAAAATCACTTGTACCTCTTGTACTTTCTCAATATCACTAGAAAATTGTAACAAGGAAGTATATGAATTTTATAAAATTAATTAATGAATTTTCATTATATTAAATTATTTTTTTAAAAAAAACTTATTTTTTTATTTAATTATTTTAGTTAAGAGAAATTTTATTTAAAAATATTGGTTATATAGATAATGAAAGTAGTAAACTACAAACAAAACCTGATTTGTTACAGAATTTTAAAAATTTCATATATAAATTAGAAAACTTGATTTTTTGAATTCTATACAAAAAAAAAAATATATTTAAAATCTAGAAAATATCATTTTAAATGAGTTAAAAAATTTTATATCTATAGTTCAAGAAAAAAGAAAAATTATTACAATATACTACAAATGAAATTTGAAAAACAATACCTATTTTAGCAAAGATATAATATTTCAAAAAAATGAAAATAATATGACAAAAGAATAACTTGTAACTATAATTAATATACTTTCCGAAATACAAAAATTCAAAAATACTAGTTTAAATAATTAACCTAAAATAATCTTATTATGAATATTAGAAGAAATACAAGATTTATAACATGTAATATTATAAATATTATAAAATAAATATATTTTTCACATTTTCACATTTTATATAATTTTGTAAATTATATTTAATTTTATGGATCACAAATTATTATAATTGTAGATTATTCTAAAATTATTATATAAATATTGATTATTCTATATATTACTGATTAAAAATTTATAAATACTATACCTATTGGATGCCTAATAGGTGTAATAGTAATATACATATTCATATATTTATCAGGTATCCAATAGGTATATTGGATACTTGATAAGTGAAATAAAATATTTTTTACACTTATCAGATACCTAATAAGTATATGAATATTTATATTACTCTTACACCTATCAAGTATTTTTAGGTGTAGTTTTTATAAATTTTTAACCATGTATATCAAATTTCATTTTAGAAATATATCTGACTATACTATTAAGTTGAAAAAATTAAAATCTTAAATCATTTTTTTCATCTAAAAAAGAAGTTACAGGACTTTACGAATATATGAGTTTTGATTATAGATTCAAAATCACTCAAACAATAACAAGTCAGACAATACAAAACATAGGACTAATTTACAATTAAAATAAATACATAGTAATATACTATATAACATAATTATAACAAGAATAAAAGATCATATATTATTAATGACAAAGAAGATAACAATACAACAGACATAATATATTGATCTGGTTATATATTATTAGTCAAATACAAAAGAATTACTATTCTAAATAGTAATTTCTATATTATAAATTAGCTAAAAATTAGTAAAATCAACTATCCTATTGTATTCTATATTTTAAATTAGCTAAAATCAGAATTTCTTTTGGATACAATAATTTTTTTTGTATTTGACCTGTGTATAGTATTATCTGTGTAAACCTTCTACAATTTACAAAGACAACGGGATAAAATAGTACTAAAAATAATAATCAAAACTATATAAAACTATAAAAATACTAATCTCAAAATAAAATAATCACAATATAAGGTTTATACATAGAAGAAATTATATATGATCAATTATGAAAGAGGCGTATTAACTATCAACAGTAATATGACAACTTGTTAATAAGAACAAACAGTTTATCAATTATCAAAAGTATACAATAAACAAGGAACTCAAAGGATTTTGTAATATTAACTTTATTACTTAATAAATCTTAACTAATTAACTGAGCTAAAAACTAAGGGAACTAGAATAAACTAAAAACTGAGTTGAGGGTATTTTTAGCCTTTATATATATTGTTATCTGTATAAAACTTCTACAATTTACAAAGATAATGGAGTAAAATAATACTAAACTAATAAATAAAATTAAATAAAAATTATAAAATTACTAATCTCAAAATAAAACAATCACAATATAAGAATTTATATATAAAAGAAATTAAGTACAATCAATTATGAAAGATGTATATTTAACTATTAACAGTAGTATGAAATATACATGTTCCCAAAATTGATTTTGAATTTTTGAGGTATTTCAACTTTTTGAGATTTATTCAGAATCTATTCTATATATAGAAGTAAAAAAAGTATTCAGTTATGTGTATATTTAATTAAAGAATAAATCTGGGTGGTCAAAAAATTTTAGATTTTAAGTAAAATAATTTTGTCTTCAATAAAAAACTATTTTGACTTTTTTTCCTGAAATAATAATTTCAGAACCTCAAAATAATTTTGCGTACAAGTATAGTATAAAGACTTGTTAATAGAAACAAACAGTTAATCAATTATCAAAAGAATATAATAAACAAGGAACTCAAAAGATTTTGTAATATTAACTCTATTACTTAATAAATCCTAATTAACTTGAGAACTAAGAAACTAACTAGAAACTAAAGAACTGAAAACTGAGTTGAAAGAATTCTCAGCCTTTATATACATTATAGATTTAACTGCTAAGTTAACTTGTAATCTAACTGAAAACTTTACTAGTATCTATATTAATATTCTGGCTAGTACCTTATACTGGTCGAAAATTAATAAAACATACACATATCGAATACCCGATATGTACATGGTACGTTGTTACCATAGGTTTCCTCCACTTTCATAATTTCTTATTATTTTATTCTATTTTATTCTTATTTGTATTTATTTTTATTAGTATAGTTATTTTAGTATATTTAGTATATTTAGTTATTAGTATTTATTTATCTAATAGTGTAATACGAATTATATAAATCAATAATGTAGATCATAGTGGCCCAGTTACTGCCAATTTACTGACAAATTTAGTGGCCAACTGATTAACCAACTTAATGACCAACTGATTGGCACAATTACTGACCAAGATTTTGGTCAACTTACTGACTAACTTACTGGCCAAATTCAATATTATAAAAAGGGTGAGTTTTTTCTCCACCCCAAGAGAGATTAGATAGTTTTTCAAATAAGATTCGAATAATTCTAAATAATGAAAGTTAGAAAGTAATCTCAACTGTAATATTTTTATCATCCTAAAGTAATTAGATTATTGATTTTCTTCGTAATAAACTTATGCCTTTTATATTAAAACTCTATTCTTTTTATTTATTTATATTCTTTGAATATAAATTCTGATCCATAAATTTCTGTTATTGTTTTATAAACCATTGATAAATATATTCAATTCTTTGTCTTAATTTCTCAACTTTTAAAATTAAAACATTAGTCAATAGTTTAAAATCCCGTGACCCTAAAATCTTAAATTTTTTAGTTAGTTTTAGTATTCAACTTTAATATTCCTTTTATTTTTCATCTTTTATCCTCTTCAATTTGTAAACTAAAGTAACTGTTTACGAGTTGCTAGTTGTAAATTGCCTTTTGGAAAATAAAATTAATCCAAAAGGTTGACTAGTAACAACATCCCTAATATTGAACATATATCGGGTATCTGATAGGTGTAGAAAATATTTTTTTATACTTATTGGGTACCCAATATATATATAAAATATTTTTTACACCTATCGGGTATCCGATATACGCTCGATATTAAGGACGTACCATATACATATTGGGTACTCAATATGTATATGTTTTATCAATTTTCGACCAGTGTTAACTGTTAATTTAACTTATACTTTAACTGAGATATTAACTTGTACTCTGGCTTGTACTCTAATTTGTATTCTAGTATTACAGATTAACAAGAATTTAGGAATCTACTAATTTAAGTAATAATATCTAATTTGTACTATAAACTATTAAATTAATTTACTGTAATACTATATATAATAATAATAATAAGAAATAAATAATAAATAGAAAAAATAATAAAATAATAAATATACGATATAAAATATATAATAATAAAAGATAATAATAATTGATAAAAGTAAAAATAACAACATTATAGATTTGCTACTAAGTTAACTTGTAATCTGACTAAAAACTTCACTAATATATATATTAATATCTTAACTAGTACCTTAACTGTTAATTTAACTTGTACTTTAATTGAAATATTAACTTGTACTATAGCTTGTACTCTAATTTGTATTCTAGTATTACAAACTTAAAGAATTTAGAAATCTACTAATTTAAGTAATAATTATTAATTTATACTACAGATTAGGAAATTGATCTACTGTAATACTATATATATAATAATAAGAAATAAATAATAAATAGTAATAAAATAATAAATATATGATATAAAATATATAATAATAAAATACAAAAATAATTAATAAAGTAAAGGTAACAATAGGGATAAACCATTTCACTAATCAAATACAAAAGAATCACTGTACCAAATAGTATTTCCTATACTATAGATTAGCTAAAAATTAATAACAATTGACTATTTTATTGTATCTTATATTATAAATTAGTTAAAATTAAAATTCCTTTTCAGTATGACATATCTTTTGTATTTGACCTGTGTTTGCTGAAAACAAGACCTGGACACAAATCATAAAGGATAACTAAAGACTTAACCTTATTTCAAAAAAGTTAAAGATGAACAGTTTCAAAGTAATTTGAAATAGTGAGAAATTAGATAATCTCCATTTCAAAGTCATAATATACTGTATGATCAACAGTTTTCCAGTGATACTCATATGGATTATGACACTGTATAGTACAAATAAGAACTTGAATAAGAATGAGATATCAAAGGACAATCATCTTTTTGAACTTGTTAGACATTGTAAACCTATAGAAGTTCTTCTTTATGAGTTCATCAAGAAGTGACATAAAGAGTTGGGCATGTTTTGAATTGTATATATTGCAGAGTACAATGTCATTCGTAAAGGTGTTATAGGGTAGGTTGATAAAAATAAAAAACTTTTTTTGTTTATGTTAGTAATTCTATTTAATGGAGACATAATTTTTAAGATATTCTGTAACCAGTAATTGCAGGGTCTCAGGGATGAGGTTGAGGTTAGCTACTGTGTAAAATTGATGAGGACTTAGAGTTTATTCTGAAAAGGATAAGGTCAAAAGTTTTAAAGGAATTTAAAATGGAGAAAATCTGAAAATTTTATGCCAGTGGTTGGTCAGACTGTAGTGGTGGCTAGTTTACTAATGTATTTAGCTTAGTTAATTTTTATTTTCAAATTTGTAATTCTTGTTATAGTTTAAAAACTGTTATCAATTTTTATTATATGAATAAAGGCAAGATTTTACTGTTCCATTTTAAAAAAAAAAAAATTTAGCTAAGAGAAAATCAATTAGCCAGAGGTGAAATTATTAAGCCAAACCTAAGATAATTGAGTCAACTATCCTTACTATTTACAATTTTTAAAATATCCTGAGATTTTCCACATACAAAATATTTTAATTTTTCTAAATTATTTGTTCAATTTTATTTAAAATTTTTTGGTCTATCCTTTTTGATAATAAAATTCTATACTGGAATTATGACAGAAGAAGATGGTAATGAAGGTGGTGATAATCTCCAGTTAAGAAATATTTATTTTCTAATTTTCTTAAATTTTTTATTTATCATAAAACAGTAATATATTATATAATAATTTTATTTATTTATTCATTAAATATAAAATGAGAAGTTCTACAAAATTTTTAAAGTTTGAATTTACTTAAATGACATATTGATCATCATTATTATTTTATTCATTATTTATTTGTTACGTAATTTCTCGTGGCTTTATTGTATTGTAAACTAAAAAAAGCGGAACATTAAAATTTTTAAACGTTAACCATATTTAATTTATTATATCAGCCTAAATTCACGTGACTTTAAATATTATTTATATATTCTATATATATGTTATATATTCTCTATACATATATTCTACAATTTAAATATAATAAAATTAAAGATAATGAATATAAAGGAGAAAAAAAAGAATAGTATTAAAGATTTTGTTCGTATTTTAGCCGTTAAAGCATAACAATTAAATCAATATTGAGGGAATGCAATTAAAAGCTTAATGCGTTTACATATGAATGATGAGTTAAAATGGTCTAACGAAATAATAATGTAAAATAATAAAAAGAAGAGATAGGTGGATGGATGGATAGATAGATAAGATACGAAAGAATGATTTCATTATTGAAATTAAATAATAAATAAAATTTTCGGTGATTAGCGAAATTTTATTTAAGTAAATCGCGTTTATATTTTTTATATTGAAACAAGAAACAGATGAGAATTTAATCAAAATATCATGGAATAATATAAAAATATAAATTAGATAAAAAAAACACACACACAAGAGAATGAATTGATAAATTTGTATTTATTAAAGATCGATAAATAGAATATTAAGAATCATTTACCTTTTACAAAAGTAGATCCTTGAATGAATAAAGTTTCACGGAAGCGTATTATAATTGGCAATAATACTAAGACATTAATAAAATAGTATTGTTGTTTTTACTCTTTTTCTCAAAACAATAATACCCTTTTTACGAGTTTGATTGATTGATTTGACCGATTTGATTAATGAACACTGGTTGAACGCAAGTTTATTGTTTTATTTATCGAAAAAAAATTCAGGAGTCAAGAATCAAAGGTGTGTCAGTATTTGATAAATAATTTGTAATAAATTTGTACGATTCCTTTCTATGTACAAAAGTCGTATAATAGATATAATAAATTATAATAAATGATATAAATGATATAATGATATAAATAAATAAAATTGTAAACTAATTTAGATAACAGGAAAGAATATGGTAGTTGGGTAATAAGAAATTGGAAATATTAAATTTCTGACAAAATATCTTGTGCTTTCCTTTCATTCTCGATTTGGCATGAAAGTGAAAGTAATTATCAAGGTAACAAAATAAATGTCATTAACATTAATGAGATTAATTGTTCCTGTTCCAATGAGATCTTCGAATCAACGAAATATTTTAATATTAAAAAATGGCTTCATACAGTATATCGTCTCTTTTCGATAATATAAATTTATTTATTGGAAAGATTTATATAAAAAAATTCGCACATATATGCTACTATTTATGCGTTGGGAAGATCTATTTTTATATTCACTCTTGTTATTGCTATTAATAAATGAGGAAATAGAGGAAATAATCAAAAGTCCGAAAAGCTAATGAAAAAATCAAGTAATTTTAAAGTAAAATTATAAATGAATCATTATGTGTCATATATCGTCTCTTTTCGATAATAATATAAATTTTATTTATTAGAAAGATTTATATGATTTGTGCGCTTCGCATGTATAAAAAAATTCGCATATGTATGCTTTTATTTACGCGTCGGGAAGATCTATTTTTATATTCCCTCTTGTTATTGCTATTAGTAAAAAAGGAAATAGAGAAAATAAACAAAAGTCCGAAAAGCTAAATGATTATACTTGCGCCAAAATAATGAAAAACCAAGTGATTTTGAAGTAAATTATAAATGAATCGTTACATGTTATATATCGATAATAATATAATTTTATTTATTAGAAAGATTTGTGCGCTTCGCATGTACGCATATGTATACTGCTATTTACGCGTTGGGAAGATCCATTTTCATATTCACTCTTGTTATTGTTATTAGTAAAAAGGAAATAGAGAAAATAAGCAAAAGTTCGAAAATCTAAATGGTTATACTTGCACCAAAAATAATAAAGTAAAATTATAAATGAATCATTATTTGACATTCTACGTATAAATTTTCATGAGTATTATTATAAAATATTATATATATTATGAATAATGTATGTATAAAAGAATTTCTTGATTTTAAATAATTTTTTTATTATAGGTAATGCGATATTACAACATAACCTGCAGATTTCTTGCTTCAGTCATAAATTTTCATTTATTATAAATGTACTGTACTATTTATTAGTAACCAACATATATTTATATATAATTTAATATATAATTTATTAACTATTAATGTTATATACGCAATAACACAGTTTAATATAGTATAGTTCAGTGTTTGAAATTCAACGCTAGCACTGGTACAGTATAAGTTATTAGATAATCTATAATTTATAAGAATCAATAACAGACATTACCTTGGAATGAATGTCAAAGCTAAAGAATTAGAAAATATATATTTATGATGTTTAATCTCGTGTTTTACATTAGATAGATCGAAGAAAAAAACCTGTTTATAATAAACATTATTTTTTCAGAAAAAATTTTTTTTAATTTTATTTATAATTACTTTAATTATACTTTAATTGTACTTTAGATATGAATATTTTATATAAACATACGCTTACCTATTTTATAAAATTGATATGCAAAATACAACCGATGTGTATGGAAATCTAAGTTAATGTTATATGAAGTTCCTTTAAGCTTAATCATGGGCAAAAAAAGAGGTTGAATGTAACACGACCTCAATCATGTAGTACAGAAGTTGTTTCCAAAAAATATCATGTAAAATATTTACAATTATAGTTTGAATGGATCACAAAGAAGTTTTACAAGTTATCACATGCATATAAAGCACATAGCAAACAACAACAATTCAAACAATAGGAAATGTTCAAACACCAGGTAATACAACACGTTTATACTTCTCATGATATAATACATTAATTTGATCGAAATATTTCAATCCCAATAATAAAAAAATTTTGTATATTACAAAATTTGCATGCATGGTTAAGTTTCATACATATACAAATAAAATATTTCGATATCGTTATTATTTTTATAATTATTCAAATTATTATTTGAATGATTATTTTTATTATTATTTTTTTTATTAATATTATTGAAAAGGGGGCTGGTTAGTTGAATAAAAAGAACCAACATACACGCGGAATTGTGATTCTATTACTTTGGTTTGAATATTGTCTCGCGTGAAAATTTAAAGAAAGAAAAGGAAATGTACATTAAAATTATTACGTATTTTAAATTGTATTAATATTATGTTATTCACATATATTATATTATTTTATATTATTTATACTTTATATTTAACTCTAAACTGTATGTTAATGTGTTAATATATTTAATGTGTGAAGGATATATGCACGCGAGTGCTAAGATCTTATGACCAATAGACTTTCTTTATATTATTATGATCATATTCTTATTATTATTCTCGTTATTATTATTCCCTTATCATTATTCTCATTATGATCATTCTTCTCATTCCGAGCCGAAAAGGAAATTGATATAAATTATTTTCGTTAGAAATCGATTGTAAATCTTCACCCTTTTTAAATCACATGAAAATAAATATTAATTGAAATAAAAAAATATCAGCATAGTCGTAAAAGTAACTCTATTTAATTCTATATAACTATTGTGAACTCTATTCGGATAACAAGGAGATATATGAATAAAAAAAAGTAAGAAAACACGTAAACAAGAAGATAATGTTTAGCTATGTGAAAACCTTTGATTTATTAAATATAATTATAATATACATGCATATGATTACATTTTAATATAAATATATAAATGTTATACACGTTAAAAGAAAATTTTAATTTGCTTACAATGAAAATATACAGAGATATGTTTTGTGGAGTGTTCATTTTTACATTATTACGACTGCTGTTACCTAATTTTTTCTTATAATCGGAAAACATATATTTTTTTTTTTTTGGATTCAAATCCACTACAATAGAGTCATATAAGTCAAGCATTTATCTTCTCTAAATAGATTAATAGTTCTGTATATAATTGTATATTAATATAAAAGGGATAAAATCCGAATGGCGTACAATTTTTTGTGTAAAATGAGTAAATCCATTTTTTATGTTAACAAGAAAGTTTTATACATGATAAATAAATAATGTATTATTTGTTGCGAGGCAACGAGACAATTCATTATTTTGGATAGATCCCCCCGTTTACTAAATAAAACATAATTAAACATATAAAACATAAATTAAACATATAAAATGCTATAATTACTAATGTGGTAAGATGATTGGTAAGATAAAATCAAGATATAAAAATTAAATTATACATTACGAATATACATTCAATTTATATAATAATATATATATTTATATTTTACATTTATATATGTAGATATCAAGAATAATAATTATTGGGAATTTTAAAAAAATAAATAAATATAATCAATAAATAAATATAATCAATAAATAAATAAAATCAATAAGTTATAATCAATAAATAAATCAACGTTTGTTATCTAATTAATATGTACCCTGGAATTCCGGCTCATTTTGTTAATCTTTTAAAATCCAATCAAAATTATTCCACTTGATTATTCACCTCGCCAATAACGCGAGTATACATTTATATTAACCAAATATATATATCTATATTTCTTTCTTGTTCTTCTCGTTCTAATGAATTGTATATTTTAATCAAAAAGTATTTTGCATTTATTATTGGAAGTGAAGTTGTCCATTTGTGTAAAGCGTTATTTGCGCTTACCAAAAGTTGTTGTTTAATACATATTTTCTTCAATCAATTTTTTGACATAATATATGCTTTTTCACTGTTCACAATAAATTTAAATAACGGTTTTTTCGGCTTATTACGCATTTTCATTTATTTATTTATTTTCATTTATTTTCATCCTTCGCTTTTTTCTTACACAATTGATTTTAAATATTTTTAAAATATAAACTTTAAATAAAATTAAATGTTCATCATTCTTAATTACTTATATAATTTAAAATTATAAAGTTTTGTAAAAAGATTTCATTTATTCTTTTCTCTTGCACACACAAAAATTAATAAAAATGTGGGGGGTAAATCTGGTAAATCTGGTAAATCTAACATAAATGGAAAAATATCAACAATGGGGTTAGATTAAATCTCACGTGAGAGTGGAATATTTTGTCATGTTTAACCCAACTATTCATGATTCGTATAAAACTCGTATGAAATTGGTGCTGTTAATCAACATATGATAAGTTAGTTAATTAATAAATATGCAAA
>CAJVPK010001436.1:0-11179 GCA_910592015.1 Diversispora eburnea
ATTTTCATTAATTTTCAAAAATGATAATAAAAATTTAATTCTTTTGATTTTATAAATAATTTTTTAATTTTTGTTTAATTCTTTATTTAATTAAATATATTAAAATTTGTAAATTCATATTAAAACTTATAAAGTTTATATTAAAATTTAAGAGTTTTTATCAAGGTTTATGAGTTCATATTTGTATCAGATAAACTATATCAAGGTGAGTTTATATTAAGACTTGAGAGTTTATATTAAGACTTGAGAGCTCATATTAAGGCTTGAGAATCTATATTAAGGCTTGAGAGTTCATATTAAAGCTTGAGAGCCCATATTAAGACTTGAGAGTTCATATTAAAGCTCAAGAACTCATATTAAGGCTCGAGAGTTCATATTAAGGCTTGAGAATTTATATTAAGACTTAAAAACTTGAGAGTCAAGCCAAGCTCAAATTATATAAGCTTGGCTTGGCCTGAGTTCAATTTTTAAATTTAGGTTCGACCTAAGCCTAAATTTTTTAAGCTTAACCAGGCTCGAACTTTATAGGGCTCAACTGAGCTCAACCTATAGAGAGCTTTAGTATACAGTTGTCAAGAATAAACTCAATTTTAATTTTTTTAAGTTTTAATTATGTCTGACTTAATAATTATATCAATTTACTATATAAAAATAAAAATTTTGTTTAACTTAATTCTAATTTTTTTAATTTTTGTTTATATATGTATTATTTAATTACTGAATTTATAATTACTAATTAATTATAAATTTCATATTTATTAATTATTTATAAGTTTAATATATAACTTTGAATTAGAACTAAATAATAAAAAATAGTTTTCACTAAGATATTTTTAATATTAGTTAAAAAATCTTGTTTCTGATTTTATAATCAAAATTAAATTATCTTTTAAAATTATTATTTATTTAATTATCACTATTCAAAAATAATATGATTTCTAATTGATTTGTATAACAGAAAACAATTTTCTATTAGAATATTTCTATTACTATTTGAAAGCTCTCACTTTAAATTTAATAACAATTATTAAAATTATTCTTCTAATACTAATATTTACTATTTACTAAGTTATTATTATTTAAGATAATTTTATTAAAATATAAAAATTTATAAAGTTTGTAAATTTATTATTTTATTTTTTAATTAAGAAGTAATTTTTTATAATATTATTTAAAAAATCAACATTCTAGCTCTATGATTATAGTTAAATCCTTTTCTAATAATTATAATAATATATTAAAAATAACCTTATTAATTATTTATAATAGAATCTTTAATTAACTTTATCAAAAATTAATATCAAAGTTTTAATTAATACTCTATTATACTAAATATTAAATTAAAACTTCATTAAAATATTTTTCTTTACTTATATTTGAATATAATTCTTTCTATAATTTTTTTTAAAATAAATTAATTAATCAAAAAAAATATAAAATAACAAATTAAATTGTATATTTAACATTTTAAATTAAAAAAAAATTTAGATATTAATAATAATATTAGTTTATATTAAAATAAATTATGATATAAAAATGAAAATAAAATAAATACAAAATTAATTTTTCATTCTTCCTATTAGTAAATGATAATACTATTAAGTTTAGATATATTTTGTAATATGATTATTAAAAAATCTATAATTTATAAATTAAAAATAATTTATTATCATTACTATATATAAAACTTTTTATTTTAATAAACCAATATTAAAAATAGTACTAAGTAATCTTAAAGATAAGAATGAACTATATCTCTTATAAAAAGAATAGATATATATTTTAAAAATAAGAAAACTATAAATAGTTAAAGTTAAACTGAATAAAAAAAATTTAAAATGGTTATGATTTATTTAATTTTAATAAAATTAATTTGTATTTCCTACATGAAATATAATTTATTTTAATGTTTAAGTTTATTTAGTACTGTTTTTAATATTTATTTATAAAATAAAAAGTTTTATATGTGATATTAATTAACAATTTTATATATAATTAGGTTAATTATTATTTTTATATATAATTATAACAGAATTCAAATAATATATATATAAGTGATAAATAAAATTTTTTTAATTATCATATAAAGAAATTTTTAAACTTTATTAGAAAAATTTTACTCACAAATATATACAGATATATTTACAATTAATAAAAATTAAATATATTTAATATAATATAAACTAATGTAGATAAATGTAGATTAATGTAGATTAATATTATTTATGTAAATAAATATATGAGTAAGCAAATATATTTGAATATATTTGCTTTCAAAAATTTCTTAATGTCATAATATTTATTTGCTTAAAATTATATAATTTTATAAATAATTATAATAATATTAATAAGTTATTATCTTATTATAGTTATAAAATTAAAATGTATAATAGATATTTTCAAAATATTTGAAAAAAAAATTAAGTAAAGAGATTATAATAATTATAAAATGTACTTCATAATATAATTAATTTGTTCTTTTGATAATTTTTATTTATTGTGTAACTTTATAAAATATTTATAAATTACAAAATAGAAATAATTTATTATCGTTACAATATATAAACTTTATTTTAATATGTAAATATCAAAATGATACTAAGTAATTTAAAAAATAAGAATAATATATATCTTCTGTAAAAATTTTAGATTTATAAGATTAAAGTTAAGTAAACAAGATAATTATTCATTTATAATTCTTTCAATTTTAAATATATAGATCTAAAATTTTTACAAAAAATATAATTTATTCTTGTATTTGAGATTACTTAGTATTATTTTTAATTCTTACTTAATAAATTAGAAAGTTTTATATATTACAATGATAATAAATTATTTTCATTTGTAATTTATTATATTTTTATAAAAATAAATAATTAATATTATATCATGTAATATTAAAATTTTATATAATATTATATTGTGAAATAATTATCTAAATTAAATTACTTTGATTATAAATTATAAATTTATTTGATATCTCATAAAAATTTTATTTATTTATATATTATCTAGGATTCTATTATAACAATTATATAATTATATATAAAATTATTAATCATTGTCATATATAAAATATTTTATTTTATAAGTAAATTTCAAAAACAGTACTAAATAATCTCAAAAACAAAAATTAATTATACCTTTTATAAAAATTATAAGTTGATTTCATCAAAATTAAATAAATAGTAATTGTTTTTAAATTTTTTTCCTGTTTCAAATTTATTTACTTATAGTTTTCTCAATTTTAACAATATAGATTTGTTCTTTTTAAAAATATATATTTTATTTTTATCTTTAAGATTATTCAGCAATATTTTTAATATTGTCTTATTAAAATAAAAAATTTTATATATAATAACAATAACAAATTATTTTTGATTCTTATAAGTTAGAATTATATAGAAGATTTAAGATAGTTTAAGAAGTTTAAGATAGTTTTGAAGGTTTAGAATAGTTTAAGAAGTTTGAGCAAAATTTAAAATTTTAGAATTTGGCAAATTATATAAAAAGCTAAATCTCTCTTTAAAACAATTTCAGTTTTAACTTTTTCCTAAACTATAAGATTTAATCTTTATCACTAAATAATGTTAATATTAAATTTCCTGTACCTCTAATATAATTTTATATTTTGAAAGAAGGTGTAACAATTTCGACTACACCTTAGTTTATATAATTGATGAGTACTTATTTTATTTATTTTATTTTATTTTATTCATTTTATTTTATTTTTTTATTTTATTATTTTTACTTTATCTTTTTATTTTGATAATGAATGATAACATATGTGATTAACTTTGATATACAATAGATTTACAATATAGTTAATCTCATGTATTAATCATTTATCTTTATTTATTTATATTTTCTTTTTATATATTTTATCATATACAACTATTCAGATTGTCTTATAAAATCTAAAATATATTTATTATATATTTATATTATGTAACAATAATTATGTATTTTTATATAAATAGTATATAAATAATAAAGAAGCAAATAAGTTTTTGTCAATTAATTTAATTACAATCTATTTTGTTAAAATAATATTTGTTAATATTATTTCTATGGTTAATAAATAATTATTGTTATTTATTTTCTTATTTATAAATTAACAAATTAGTAAATTTATTACAAAAGGTATTAAGTTTTAATTCATTTGAAAAAGGAAGTTAATACTCAATTATTGATTTCTTATTAAAAATTTTTTTAATTAATGTATTTAGTCTGGAACTTATAATTTTTCTTAAATTCTAGTTTCTTATTTTTGTATTTCTTGTTTTGAAGAATTATAACTTTAACATATTCAAAAAGGATTAAATATTACAAATCAGGTTTTAATTTTACTATATTAGCTTTATTACTAGTCAAATATAAAAGAATTACTATATCAAATGATGATTTCTATATTATAGATTAACTAAAATCGGTAAAAATCAACTGTCCTATTGTATTTTATATTATAGATTAACTAAAATCAAAATTCTTTTTTGATATAACATATCTTTTATATTTGACCTGTATATTTTTTGACATATTTTTTTATAATTCATTTTAAAATTTGATATTTTTAATCTTAAATTCTATATACTCAGTTAGTATAGCTTCTTTAGTTTTACCTTTTAGTAAATTTAATTTGCACAGGTATGTGAGTTAAGTTTTTTTAATGTAAAATTTTATAAAATGAAAGTTTTCACTTTATATAAATAAATAAAGTAAATGGAATTACAGTGTGAAACCTTTATAATAGAAAATTAATTATAATAAAAATTGTTTAGCTTTTTCATATTAAAACTGTATTTGCTATATATAGAAATAAAAATTTAATTATAGAAATTAATAGTTCAGAACCTAAATTTTTAAAATTATTAATTAAAATTTTAATCTAACTTAAATTAATTAACTTTTACTAAAGTTGAAGTTCTTGTATTTAATTATATATATCAAATTTGAGAATATATTAAAAATAATTAATTATTATAATTTTATTTTAAAAAAGGATTTCTGATGATTTTAGATATTTTGTATCTGTTAAAATACTATTGACAAAAGTTTGAGAATAAAAAAATAAAATTTATAATTTTATATAAACATGTGAATATATTTTCTTGAACTTTTATTAGTTAAAATTGCATTATGTGATACTTACAAAAACCATGAAAATTGAGAAAAATTTTTTTCATAAATAGATTCCTCCAAATGTATATATTAAAATATTATAATATAAAAAAAATATGAACATTGAATTAAATTTTATTTAAGATTTTCTAAGTTCCTATTATAGAAGTTCTGTATTATATTAGTATTAACAATAATTTCTAATTTTATAACAACTGAAAACAGGAATAAAACAATTTCAGAAAAGAAATATCTCTCTTTTCTTTATTAGAATTTCTCATGTTATATATAACAATACATTATATAATAATAATATAATAATAATATATTTAAAATATAATAAAATTAAAAGAGAATTATAACAGGTCAAATGAAAAAAAAAATAGATTTTGTAATTCTAGATCAATTCAAGAATAATTTGCCAATAGTTGAAATTGGTAAATTATGTTAAATTCAACTTTGCCAATTTTTAAATAATAATTTTGTTTACATATTCTGATTTAAAAGTTTATTTTCAAACTTGACTTTTTTCTTTATAACAACTTTGTAATAAAGTAGTTACACCAATTTTATTTAAATATTTTTTTTTTAAAAAAATAAAAAGTTATTTACCTCTTCCCTTATTTACACTTACCTTCTCTCTTGGAAATTGGAAATTGGAACCAGGAATGTTGTAAATACTCCAATTACATATTTTTTCTTATAATAAATAAAAAAAATAATATTTGTTACACAAACATGGATGATATAAAGAGATAACCGAGTGATCGACCGATCAACGTAAACTTTGTCATCATATACCTGGATTTATTTATAAAAAAATGAATACAACACCACCGCAAGTTTCAACAATTTCAACTTCAACAACTTCAACTAGTACTAATACTCATCATCCTCGTGTGGAACATGAGAATGTATCAGATATACTTGAAAATGGTTTTAAGAAAATGGATAAAATGTACACAAATGGCGAACTGAGAGTGTTTGGTTAGAAAATTTGATATTTGTATATGAGAAAAATACTATACGTAACCGGGAAGATTTTTATAGCATAAAGAATTAAGGTTAATGTTAATAGGGTAGAGTAATCTCTCCCCCGGTGAAGATTAGAAATACACTTTTTTATGATAAATTTTTATTATTTAGGAGATAATTCGGATAGTATATTTGAAGAGTTAGATTTAATACGTAGAAAACAGATCGCTTTGGCTATTGAGCATATAGCATTGGAAAACCTACCCGATGAAGAAATGTTTGTATTAAAATATCTTATGGTTTTACTTTTTTTTTTTTATAGTTATTATTTATTCAATCTTTTAATAATAATAATTAATAATAATAATAATAATAATAATAATAATAATAATAATAATAATAATAATAATTGATAATAATAATAATTGATAATAATAAAATTAAGACCTTGAAACTTTAATAAAGATCACTTAGCAGAGAAACAACTGAAGATTCAGAAGAGAATTTCAAACGTAATTCTGAACGATTTGCTAAAAAAGAACAAGATTTAAATAATTTGATGAATAATTTGAATAATTTGATGGTAAAGGTGAGTACAATAAATAAAAATATTTAAGAAATATCAAAGTAATTATTGAATGATAATTAAATAAATATTTATTTATTTAGTTGGAAGATTTTGGACAATCCATGAATATAAAGCGAGAGACCTAATTCTATAATCTAATGAGACTTAAGCGATTCATGAAACGAACATGATTTTTTTTATATATTTTTAATTATATTCTTAATAAATGGTTCAAATTTATAAATTTATAACTTTAATGACGCAATAGGTTGAATAAAATTTCCGAATGTAGTTAGTGTATAAAGTAATATATATTCTATTGTTATTTACCAAATATAGTGATTTTTAATTTAAATTTGATGTTTAAAGTCACGTGGTATTTAAAAATAAATATTAATATTTCTTTTAACAACAATAACGCGTACGGTTTTTATCTGTTATTATTATACACAATAAAAATTTAATTTGTAAGCGTGATGGATCAAGTGGATCAAGACTATTGCCTTCAAAAACAATCATTTATAGAATCCCAAATAGAAATTCTTACGCAAGAATTTCATCCTTCAAAGAAATGGATATCGGAAAATAAATTTGCAGAGGAACCTTTGAATATGAGTATTGTAAATAATGCTGTAAATAAATGTAAAAAATTCAGAAAAGTTGTTTATTTTATTCTAGCAAACAAAGTATCTTCTTTTATATTAAGTGTATCTTTTTTTAATTTTTTTTTTAAAAAAAGTAAATAATAGCAATAGAATAGAAAATAAACGAATTTTTAATCGTCACACCATTCGTCAAGTAATTGAACAACTTTCCATCATTCGTCGTCAAAAACTTAAGGATTTATTAGATGGTCGGATTAATGTAGAGATAAAGCCAAATTATGATAATATAAAGTATTATTATGTCATATCTTTTTTTTTTTTGACGCGTAATTTTATTTATGCACACACGTATATAATTATTTTATTTTATTTTTTTTATAAATAGATGGATTGAATCATTTCCAGAGGAATGGCCACCTCAATTGGAGGAATTCGATGAAGAGAAATTGGAGAAATTAGATGAGTAATTATCGTAACGTAAAAGCTGATTATTATTAATAAATTATTTATAAATTTGGTGAATTTGAGTTAATTAATAAAAATATTTAAAAATCAATAGGTATGAAGAAAAGAGATCACTTGTATATAATGTACAAACAAATTATATCGCAATGAAAGAGAAGTATGAATATTACAAGGTAATATAAAATAAGTTATTATTTAAACCCAATTTTAATAATAATAATAATAATAATAATAATCATTTAATTTTAATGATTTTAAAGAATCTTCATAAACTCATGGAACCATTAAATAATTCAAATCACATTCAACAAAATTTAATTACTCGAAATTCACCTGTGATCGATGAAATTTCTAAAATGAGAATTTTGTGTAAGTAATAATAAATATCTTTGATCTCAATAATAATGAAAATGATATTCTAAAAATGTATTCTTATAAATGTTATAAATATTATTATAAATCTTATAAATCTTATAAATTATATATAATATTAAAATATTTTTAGTACCAAAATTATTGAGTACATTACAAAGGAAATCGGAATTTATTAAGCGTAAAAATGAAGAAAAACATCAATCTATAAGTAAAGGTAATGATAAAATTCTATATTTATCTAATATTTAATTATTAATTGTTTTAATTATTTTCAATTATTTTCAATTATTTTCAATTTTCGTTCATAGATGAACAACTAACCAATAAGATGAGTACGATGGATGTTGTTAAAGATTTGTTTAAATAAATATTCATTATAAATTCATTCTTAATAATTGAAAAAAATAGATAAAATTTAAATAAAATTAATAAAACTATTGTCATGAAATTAGATAAGAAAAGAAATAGTAATATAAATATTTATTATCATAATGTTTGATTGAGATTCAGAAATTTGGGTATAGAATTTTTTCGTCAACATTTTTGTGATTCTGCCTGACGTGCAAAAATTTTTATCATCATTATCTCAAATAAATAAAAAAAAATTAGATCAGAAAACTAACCTTGAATATTTTTCTCATCCAAATATCTTAAAAGATTATATATATATATGTTACATAAATATACATAATATTTCAGACATTTAAAATTATTTTTCGATCTTGTTTTAATATTTCTTCGTGTGGTTTTAATGCTGGTTCCACACATTCTTTTATAAATTTATCAACTTGTTGTGGTGAACGTCCAATGAATGTATTGGGGTCTAATAAAGAATCAAGCTGTAATAAAAATATGTGGAACAATTAGAACTCGAAGAATAATCTTTTTTTTTTTTTTATTAAATAATCTTTAAATTATACCTCATTCCAGATCGGTTTAAAATATCCAGTACATTTAATCCTTTCAATTAAATCATTTTCTTTGCCTTCTCCTTTAACTTTATCAGCAGCTTGATGACTTAAAACTCTAATTTCTTCATGACATTGTTGTCTATCTCCCCCTTTCTTTACCATAGCCATAATAATATTTTCTGTAGCCATGAATGGTAATTCTTGCGTGATGTGATATTGAATTACTTTGGGATATACAACTAATCCTTCAGAAATATTTTGTAATAATGATAATATTATATCGGCTGTTAAAAATGCTTCAGGGATCGAAATACGTCGATTAGAACTGACAAATGAAATAATAATAATTAATGATAATAAATAGTAATGAAATGTTAATGAAATAGTAAATAATATAAAAAATGGGATAGTGATAGATGAATAAGAAAATAACGATAATTTACCTATCATCCAAAGTTCTTTCCAGCCATTGTACACTATTAGTCATCAAAGCATCTTGTGCGAGTATCATTAAATGTCTTGATAAACCACAGACTCTTTCACATCTCATTGGATTCCTTTTATAAGCCATAGCAGAACTACCAATTTGATCTTTCTCAAATGGTTCTTCGATTTCTTTAAGATTTGCTAATAATCTTATGTCAGTAGCAATTTTATGCGCGGTGGCTCCAAATGAACTTAATACATTTAACAAGTCGACATCTATTTTACGTGAATACGTTTGTCCGGTGACTACATATAATTGTTTGAATCCGGAAAGTTCGGCAACGCGTTTATCCAAAACCTCCACCTAATTTTTTATATTAAATTTTTTGGTATTAAATTTTAGAATTTATTATGAACTATTTAAATTACTCGCTTCACTTACTTTATCATGATCACCTTCGAACAATGCCAAAAATGATGCTTGAGTTCCTGTGGTTCCTTTAACACCACGGAATCCAAGATCATTTCTAGCTCTTGTTATATTTCTCATATCCCACAATAATTCCTGTTAAAAATTTTTTTAGGAAATATAGTAATAATAATAATAATAATAATAATAATAATAAAGATAAAATATATATTTTCTAACCTGAATCCAAAGAGTCGCTCTTTTACCAACAGTAGTTAATTGAGCAGGTTGAAAATGTGTAAACCCCAAGGTAGGTAAACTTCTATATTCTTGGGCGAATTTACTAAATTTATCAATAACTCGAGCTAATTTTTCTAATAATAATTCCAGACCTTCTCGCATTATAATTAAATCTCCATTATCCGTCACATAACAACTGGTAGCCCCTAAATGAATAATGCCTGAAGCTTTGGACGCAACCTGACCAAAGGCATGCACGTGTGCCATAACGTCATGTCGAGTTTTTTTTTCTTCGATAGCAGCATTTATAAAATCTTGTTCAGTTAAAAACTAGTAAAATTAATAAATTAACATGAAAATTGATATTATTTATAAATCAAATGTAGTAAGTAATTATAAAAAATAGGAAATCATTAATTAATCGAAAAATAAAATATTTTTACCAAATGAGTTTCCATTTCCTGAATAGCTTCTTCCGTTATACTTTCAAGTCCCAATTCCTTTTCAGCTTTGGCCAAATTCAACCATAATAGTCTCCAGGTATAAAATCGTTTCGCAGGTGAAAAAAGCTTTTGCATTTCTGGAGAGGCATATCTTGAAGTTAAAGGACTTTCGTATTTTTCATATATACCTGCCATTATCATGTACTACTTATTTTAAAAAAAAATAATTAAATATCAATTTTTTCGAGATTATCTTTTATCATAAAAATTAAGTATCACAACGGGTTTGTGTAATAACCTTAAAGGGTATTGCTAAAGTTCACCAGTGGTGATTGTCACCGCCAGGCAAAATTACATAATTCCTTGACTTTATCAATATGTTCAAGGCCCGATTGCAAAAAGGAAGTGGAATCTATAATCGATAGCAGGCCCAGAAGTCAGAATGTAAACGATCTTGGATATATCTCCCATTACTATTTGACGATTCTCAAATATATTGTCAAATTATGCCTGCATAAAATAATATATGACGAAATAACCCCATACTAAAAAAATTATAACTAGCCAATATCTTTTATTTCCAATGACCACGATCACCCGCTCATGCAATATACGTGATACATAATATAAAAAATAATTTC
>CAJVPK010001437.1:0-11159 GCA_910592015.1 Diversispora eburnea
AGGAAGTAAAGATGGGTTTTCGCCAAGAACTTTTTGGGACATTTGCGATGGGCATGATAATACAATTGTGATCACCAGAGTTGAAGGAACAAACGAAATTATTGGTGGATTTAATCCTTTGGCTTGGGATAAAACAAAACGTGGTTGGATGGAAACCAATAAAAGTTTTATTTTTTCATTTAAAGATGGTAAAATCCAAAATTCAATTCTTAGTAGAGTTATAAATGAAAATCGTGCTTTAATTAATTATGAAAATAAAGATAAAACTGGTCCATGTTTTGGATGTGATGAATTCATTATGAAATCAAATGTATCTGATTTTACTCAAGATAAGGAAAATAGGTGTAATTATGTTTTTAATTTTTATGAAAAATCTATTAGAACAACTAATGAAAGATTTTCTATTATAGATTATGAAGTATTTAAAGTTGCTAACAAATCCATCTAAAATCTTATTTTTTTTTCAATTAGTTTATTTTATCATTTTTATAATTAGAGATATCACTTGTGTATTGTGTATTGTAAATTATTTTATCTAATAAAGAATTGCTCATAAATATATTTAATATTTCGTGATTTAAAATTTGTTGTATATATGATTATATCAATTAAAATTTATATATTCGTAACTCTTTAAACACAGCAGTGTTTTACGCAAAGAATTTGTTTTGGGTAAAATGTTACCAAACGTGATAACTGACAGGGCAACGATGAACCGTGCCGTGAATTAGATCTAGTTTAGTTTTAGCAAGTTCCTTTGTTATTTCATTTGTTTCATAAATTGTATAATTTATTTTTCAAATTAATAAAACGTCTTGGAGTGGAGTGAGGCTACGTTGGTTAAAAAATTAATATTTATTAATAATTCTGTTGTTAGATAGCATAAATCGTTTTTTTCATACCATGTCACTCCAACTTTACATTAATTTTCGTAAATTAAATTATAAAATCAAATTGTCAACTATTTGAAATGTCCCTTTAGACTTCCAATTTTTTATATTATATGCAATAAGTTGAAAAATTATAATTGACATGATGAATTAGATTGTACTATAAATTTTTCAGTATTAAAAACAAAGTAAAAATAAATTCTTATTTCAGTATTTAAACTCCTTAAATTTGCAATTTAATTTATTTTAATAATAAATTTATTTTAATATATTGTTAATTGAATGCATTTTTTATTATAAAAAAATGAATTAATTAAATTTACCACTCTCATTTTCTTTAACATACGATTTCCTCAATAACATCATATGCTATCATATACTGGATAAAGCATTAATTTTGGACTTTACAAAATAATTAAATAAATAAATTAAACCAAAAAAAAATTTTTTAGATATGATAATAATAAATATAAACCAAGCTGCATCATGGTCGCATTATTTAAAAAAAAATTGGATATGGTAATAATAATAAAAAAAAAAAATACATTTAATAAATTTTTTCTTTAATTTAAAATACAAGACCATTTCCTTCATTTGCACACATCCATAATAGAATATTCTTTATTTCTAAAATAAAATATAAAAATATATTTATGATCTAGGATCTCTCTGATCTTGTGGGTGGACTTTAAATTAAATTAACAATTATTATTATGTATAGATATTGAAATTAGATTAAAGAAGTTTTTAATTAATTAAAAAAACTTTTCAAAATTATAATATTAGCAAGACATTAATTAATTAATATTATTATTAAATTATTATTATCATTGGTCTAACACTATTGTATTATTAGATTCGTGTACACTTTGGTAACGCGAAGGTGTTACTTAAGTAACGCGCGAAGGTGTAGGTCGTGTCAGTGTATATTTTGCTCGAATAATCTCAAATAATCATTAATTCTAATAATAATAATAATAATAATAAATTCTAATAATAATCATTTCTCTATACACACCTAAATATTAAAAGTGAACCACTACATGTACATACATACTTGTAATGATATATAGATAAATATAAATAAATAAACTAATCTTTTAAGTAGAAAAATAACAATAATAATAATAATTCTCACTCCAAATCCAAAGTGCGTCGAAAGCGCATCAAAAAAAGTTGTATTTAAAGCATGATTAATTTTTCTTAAAACAAATTAAACCAAAATCGAACTGCACCCCCACAATTAATTAAAATAATTAATAATAATTAATAAATTTAATTTAATTTACTACTTTTGACCCTGTTGTATCTGTTGTATTCTGGTATTCTGGTTATTATTTTACTTTAAATATCTGACTGACATACAAAAGTCAAATAATAAATGTTACGCAAGGGCCTTTTTTAAAACAAATTGTTTAATTGTTTATTTACTTATTTATTTATTTATTTATTTATTTATTTCAATCGTTCTTTCTTTCTTTAACAAATCTTTCTAAAAATATATAAATTACTATAATAAGGTTTTACCGCTATAAAGATTATCTGTTAAAAAAAAAAAAAAAAGTATTACCTAAGATCAATACAATCATTTTTATTATTATCAATTTTTATATTTTAATCTTTCCTACTTTGTCAAGAATAAACGTGGTTACGAACCAAAAAAAGTTACTTATCTGAATTTTTTATGAAAGTGACACACACAGCGCAGGTAATATAAAAATTTTTTTACCTAATTTTACTAATTTTATGAATATTAAAAATTCTATTAAGTGGACTCATTATTATTTCTTTGATATTATCAATTATAAAAGAATTATTTTCATCATCAAAAGAGAAGAAATATAATGTAAGGTATTGGAATATTGTATTGGTTAAATGAAATACCATAAAAAAAATACTATTTATTATTATTCAAAATGACATTAGCACGTCAAAAAAAAAAATTTTTTAGAACTTACTACTATACTATTTGAACCAATCAAAACAATTTCCGTATTTTTTTTTGATTTTTTTAAAGAACAAACGCTTTTTTTAAAAAAAAAACTCCCTTTTTTTTCCTTTTTATTATTAATTTTTTTTTTATTATTAATATTTTTTTTTTATCATTTCATTTTTTAATATTTTTGTTGTAATAATTAATTATTATTATTATTATTATCATCTTATTATCTGTTCATTATTAATAATAATAGTAATAATATTATTATTACACCTGTTAGTATTATTATTATTATTCAAAAAAGTAATAGTAGTATTAACCAGTTACGAGTTTCTTTTTTTTTTTTTTAACGATCGATCGTTTTTCGTCCTTTTTTTTTTTTAAATAATAAAATTTTTTTTATTCCGTTTTATTATTTCTACTTTTTGCCTTTTTTTTTTTTATAATAATAATAATAAACTATTACCACCACTAATACTACCACTGTAACTGATAATCTTTATTTTTTAATTTTTTTCCGATATTTTCCTTCCTTCCTTTCTGAGATTTTTTTTTTTTCTTTAGATATCAGATATACGATATTCTTATTTTTGATATTATTTTTTTTTTGATTAATAATGAGCTCACTCAACTCACTTGACGAAGGTTGTAAAAGTCTTTACGTGGGTAACCTTGATCCGAGAGTTACCGATAGTATGCTTCACGAAATCTTTGGCGTCGCGGGATCTGTTAACAATACGAAAATTATTCCTGATAAAAATGTGAGTTTTGACCTTATGATAATATTATCCCGACAACAATTAAAAAAAAACACAAATCAACACGATATATATGTGTGTATGTGCATATGTATATATATATAGAGAGAAGAAATAAAATAGATTTAGTGCGTATATAATAGATTTGAGAGAAAAAGAGAGGGGGTTTTTCTTTATATATATATATATATATATATTGTGGCTTTTTTTTTTTTTTTTTTTTTTTTTTTTTTGATTTAAAAAATAACGATTATTTTTTTGATTTGAGATATTATTTGAGATATTTTATGTTTTACATTATTACTATTATTATTACACCCTCTTTTTCCTTTTTTTTTCTTTTTTTTTTCTTATTCTTTTTTTATTATTATTATTTTATTATTATTTTTTTTTCTTTATCTTTATCCTTATCTTTATCTTTGATCTTTATCATTATTATTATTATTATTTATCATTTATTATCATTATACGTGTGGTGTTGTTGAAATGGAATTTTTTTGTTTTTTTTTTTTCGAGGGCACCTTTTGAACAAAAAACGAGCTCTTTAGAAGTTTTCTTCTTACCGTAAAATGATAAGTGTGATATATTGGATGGCTTGCTACTTCTTTGCTTATGGACATCCGAGTTGCGCTCCATACATACATATATATATATATGACGCAGCTCAAAGGTTGGAATTCCTCTATCTTCCCTAATCCATCTCTTATTTATTTTTATTATTTTTATTATTTTTATTATTTTTATTATTTTTATTATTTTTATTATTTTTATTTTTTATTTCATATTTTATTTATTGGTTTTTTATTTTCTGATCTATTCCTTCCTTTGAGTTTATTTGATTTTATTATTTATTATTTATTTTATTTTATTTTTTATCTCATTTTATTTTTTATCTCATTTTATTTTTATTATTATTATTTTTTATCTCATTTTTTTATCTCATTTTTTATCATTTTATCTCAATTTTTTTATTATTATTTTATTATTTATTTATTATTATTATTATTTTCTCTACAAAAAAAAAAAAAAAAAAAAAAAAATTACCTAACAACTTCGCTGATCAAACAGTTACTATTACAGCAGGAAGCATATTTTTTGTGTGGGGCGACAAAAGAGTGTACACAATTCAAATGCAATAATTATACTTAATTAAAAGTACTCTTCCGAATTGGCTCGTAGGCTGATCTTAATTACTTTAATTAATTACTTATATTTATATCATTATTATCATGTTTTATTATTATCATATTTTATTATTATTAGTTATATTAGAAATATAGATTGTTATTGTTATTGGATATTGCCTTGATTGTTTTTTTTTTCTTTTTTTTTGATTATTATGAATTCCGATCACTCACAATTTATTATTATTTTTTTTTTATTATTTTTTTATTTCTCTTTTTTCTCTTTCTATTTTTTTATCATTTTCATATGCATTCCCACTCCATCCTTCCCATTCTTCTCGATGAACTATTCGGAATACTCTTATTAATTTACTCGAAAATATTCGCATTATAGTATCAACATGGTGGATTGAATTATGGATTCGTTGAATTTAATGACCATCGTTCAGCCGAGCAAGCACTTCAAACTCTTAATGGAAGAAAAATATACAACATGGTAATAAATAAATAAATAAATAAATAATTAATAATTAATTGTAATAATAATCGTAGTTATAATATTATATTTTTTACATTTTTAATGTTTTAGGAGATAAAAGTAAACTGGGCTTTCCAAGGACAACAGGGTCATAAGGAAGATACATCAAGTATGTATTCCCTATATATATATTTAGAGATGTGTTCATATGTATACACGTCGCGTATATTCATTATCGCTCACATTTACTACATTAATAATGCGTTTAGGTCATTATCATATTTTCGTTGGAGACTTAAGTCCCGAAGTTAATGATGAAGTTCTTGCCAAAGCTTTTAGTGCATTTGGTAGCATGTCGTAAGTATTTCTTTCCTTTATTTAAAATTAAATTCTTTATTATAAGCGACAAAAATAATAATTATTAATTATTAATAATTAATAATAATTAATTAATAATAATAATAATAATAGGGATGCTCGTGTAATGTGGGATGTTAATTCTGGAAAGTCTCGAGGATATGGATTCGTAGCATTTCGTGATAAAACTGTAAGTTAAATATAAATTATTGGAAGGTTATTAGAATTATACTTTACTTTAATAAATAAATAATTTTAAATATTTTTAAATTATTTTAATTATTTAAATTTAGGATGCGGAACAAGCCATTGCTACAATGAACGGTGAGTGGAGTAATCAATCAATCAATTTATTCAAAAAAAAAAATAATAATTATTATTATTATTTATTTCAAGAAGAATAAAATCATATTTCTATTTTCCAATATTATTCATATTACTCAGGTGAATGGTTAGGAAGTCGTGCAATTCGATGTAATTGGGCAAATCAAAAAGGTCAACCTGGTCCAGGAAGTAATACCTCGGATCGACAAGGTAACCAAAATCCAATATTTTTAAAATTATTGTTATTATTTTTTATTTTATTTATTTATATATATATATATATTTATTTATTTATTTATTGCTAATTTTCTTTATGTACGTATGTATGTAAAAAAAAAAAATTCATTCATTTAACAAATTATTATTACGAAAAAAAAAAAATAAAATTCTAATTATAATAATCAAATGGAATAATAATAAAATATATATATATTTTTTTTTTATTTTACAAATTCACAATATCTAATCAGTTATGGGAATACCAACCCAAAAAGCGCCACAATTATCTTATGATATTGTAGTTGCTCAAACTCCACACTATAATAGTACCGTTTATGTAGGAAATTTACCTACTTATACCACACGTAAGTATAATTATGATAATAAATTAATTTCACAATTACTAATAAATATATTTTCATTAATAAATATCACGAATGATATTTTTCATTGACAGAGGATCATTTGGTACCATACTTTCAATCTTATGGATTTATCATTGAAGTTCGCATGCAAGCTGACCGAGGTTTTGCTTTCGTGAAGTAAGTTCACATGATATAATTTATTTTATAATTTACTACTATTATAATATTATAATTTAATTTTTATTTTATTTTTATTTATTTTTATTTAATTTTATTTTAATTTTATTTTATTTTAATTTTTTTTTTTTTAATTTTATTTAATTTTATTTAATTTTAATTAATCAATTTTAATTTTAATTAATTAATTTAATTTTAATTTTAATTAATTTATTTAATTTTAATTTTAATTAATTTAATTAATTTTAATTTTAATTAATTTTATTTAATTTATTTTTAAGGTTGGATACACACGAAAATGCAGCCAATGCAATCGTAAATTTACAAAATACAAATATTAATGGTCGAATTATTAAAGTAATTTATTTTATTCTAATTTTATAATTCCATTATCAAATATATAAACATTAAATCGAATATATATATTAATTTTAACTTTTTTTTGTCATTTTTTGTGATTAGTGTTCGTGGGGAAAAGATCGAGCTCCCGAAGCTACCACTACCACTTATCATACCTACGGCGTACCAAACGCATATAATTATAGTCATTACGGTTATTACGGTAATCCCGCCGGTCATTACGCTACTCCTGGTACTGAAAGTGCTTATGATCTTCCTCCTGGTATGTCAGCTCCTCCACCATCATTAGCTTCATTAGATGGTGCAACAGCCGCTGCAGTAGTTGCTGCTGCTGCTGCGAGTCATCAACAACCACCTCATGCTGCTGCTGCTGCTGCTGCTGTAGCTCATCATGCTGCGGCTCATCATCATGCCGCAGCTCATCATCATGCTGCTGCTCATCATCACGCGGCTGCTCATCATGCCGCTGCTGTTAACGCTACTGCAGGTTGGGAACAATATTATAATAATGGAGGTTATGATGCATATGGACAACAACAATATTACCCTTATGGTTATAGTCAAGCAACTACTACTACTGCTTCTACTTCTTCTGGTGCTTCTAATGCTGCTACTGGTACTTCCTCTACTGGTGCTGCTACATCTGTTAATCCGACATCAAATTCAGCTAATACTTCTAATACTTCAGTTAACTCTAGTGTAACTTCTACTAATAACCCTCCGGGTGCTCCCGGCACCACCGTCGTCACTCCAACTTCTCCACATCATTCCGTCTCTCATCCTCCAGGTCACGGAAATAATTACTCGGGATAATAAAAAAATAACAATAACAATAACAATTAATCTCAAAAAACCGAATCGATAACTACCAAACCAAGAAGTTAAACAAGAAGTTAAACAAGAAGTAAAACAAGAAGTAAAACAAGAAGTTAAACAAGAAGTAAAACAAGAAGTAAACAAGAAATATCAAGAATTATTCAAGTGGGAAGAAGATCCAACTGATATACGAGTTTATGAGATAATACCATTTCTTTCAAAAAAAAATAAAAAAATACAAAAAAAAAAGATGAGTGTTGTTTCTTCTTCTCCTTCACTAAAATCATATCATATATCTTTTTTTTTTTATTTTTTTTTGTTTCTTTTATTTCTTTTGTTTCCTTTAATCTATTTTTTTTTTTTCCTTTTCTCTTTCTCTCCTGTGTCTTTTTGTTTTTCTCTTTTTTTTTTGTTATTATTATTTTTTTTTCTCTTCATTTCTTTATTATGGTTATTATTTTTTTTCTTTCTTTTCAATTATTATTTTTTTTTCTTTTTCTTTTTATCATAAAAAAAAAAGTGTTTTTCATTTATTATATAATTCAAGTTCAATTCAATAATTTTTTTATAGCATATTTGGATATGGATAATTGTCATTTATAATGTTTTTTTTTTTTTTTGATGTTTTCGTTGAATTGTATTGAATTTTATGTTTTCTTATTATTCCTTTATTTTTTTTATATATATTATTTTTTTATCATGTTTTTATTATCATTATTATTATATTTTTTTAGAAAATGAAAGAAAAAATTAAAATGAAAATGAAAGTGAAAATATTTAGAATGTTCCATATACCATTGTTATATATATATTTATTTCCGAACATTCAAAAGTTCTTTGTCGTCATAAATCGTTTGCAGTATTAATATATTTATGATATTTACAATGGTTTTTTTTTTCCTAATAAATAAATATATATTATATATATCGTGATCATATATTACGCAAAATTAAAAATTTAGAACATTTCGAAAGAGATGTATGTAAATTACTTTATTGTCGAAAAAAAATCGTATAGGAGATTCCAATTTATGAAAAAAATTCTTATTGAATTTTTCCTCCATGATCATTGAGGAGGCTTTCTAATAATTAATTACACAAAAATTCTAAAAAATAACATTTATTATAAAGAAATGATATTTAAATTATTAGAATTAACGAAACCTCTTAATGATAAAGAAATTTACGATGTTGTTATTGAAGATGATCAAGAACCAAATAAAAAAAACCTTCACTGCGCAATCGTCCGTCTTAAGTTATTCATTCATCTTACTTTAAGAGAGAATTAACAAATTCTTTTCGCAACGATGATGATGATGATTATGATAATATTCTGAAAACTATTACTTTACGGGATATTTCTTCTCAAACGTTTGAAATTATTCTTAAGTAAGGCTTTTATAATAATTTATTTTAAATTCAATTATTATGTTTTAATAAATTAAAAATTTGAATAATTTTATAGATATATCTATGGCGGGATTATTGATACCGAAAAGATGAATACCAAAACTTTGTTTGAATTAATGATCGTTGTTAATGAGTTGGAGTTTGAGGAATTATCCGAGAAATTAGAAAATCTTTTTATTAAATCCAAAACTTCTTGGTTAAGAACTCATTTTTCCCTTGTTTATCATTCAATTTTTAAAAATACCAAATTTGGAAAAATTTTGTAATGATATTATTGCAAAATATCCAAATATTATTTTTAAATCTTCCGAATTCACTTCTCTTCCTGAATCTTCTTTAGTGTCAATTTTAAAGCGTGATGATCTAAAGATGAAAGAATCAGAAATTTGGGATTATGTAATTGAGAAATTGGAAGAATGGATTGACGAAAATTTTATTACTTTAAAAACAATCGTTTACCGCTTATTCGTTATTTTCACATTCCCAATTCTGACTTTATGGATAAAGTCAAACCATATAAGAAAATTCTTGATAAACAATTATGGAATGATTTGAAACAATACCTTTTGCTTCCAGATCGACCAGTAAAATCTATTATCTTTCCACCAAGATTAGTTTTAACTCAAGAGTTACCAACAAGAGTAAATGAACCATTTTAGATTATAATCAATGAAGAACATGCATCAATAATTTCATCATGGATTGATTATCGACCAACAAGTTGTTCTTTAACAAATAATCCTTACGAATTTCAATTACTTCTTCGAGGAAGTGAAGATGGATTTGCTCCAAGAACTTTTTGGAATATTTGTCATGGGCACGCTAATACAATTGCAGTCACTAAAGTTGAAGGAACAAACGAAATTATTGGCGGATTTAATCCTCTAACTTGGGATAAAACAAAAGAGTGGTGGATAAGTACAAATAAGAGTTTTATGTTTTCATTTAAAGATAATTATATTCAAAATTCAATCCTTAGCAGAGTTAAAAATGAAAATCATGCTTTATTTTATTATAATTGTAAAGATAGATTTGGTCCATGTTTTGGAAACGATGAATTCATTATGAAATCAAAAGTATCTGATTTTACTCAAGATAAGCAAAATCAGTGTAATTGTATTTATAATTTATGAAAAATCTATTAGAACAACTAATGATAAATTTTCTATTATTGATTATGAAGTATTTAAAGTTGTTAACATGTCCATCTAAAATCCTATTTTTTTACTTTGTTTAATTTATTATTTTTATATTTGGAGATATAAATAATTGTACTTGTGTATTGTAAATTATTTTATCCAATAAAAAATTCTCATAAATGGTTTATAATAAGGTAAAAAACAATCAAATTCGTTGTCAAAATATCTAATATCTGATTCGAATATATCAAATATAAAGTAAATTTCTAATTATATTAGTTAAACAATTATAAAGTTGTTGCTGTAGTTTTTTTCATGCCATGGTACTTCAACTTAAACATTAATTTTCGTAAATTAAAATTTAAAAATCAAATTGCGACCATTTTACATGAAAAAATAAGATAGTTGAAATGTTTATTAGACTTATTCAAATCAATATTTATAAATTGATATGGAGATTTTTCAGTTTTAAAAACCAGAGTAAAATTCTTTGGTTGAATTGTCGATCATATTAACATTTTATAATGTTGAGTTCAAGCAGGGTCTCTCTGAACTTAAATAACAATTAGCAATTTAATTATGTATGGAGTTTAAATTAAATTTTTTACTTTTTAAATTTAATATCTTTCTGGATCATAATACAGAAATTTTTGAAAAAGGTTAAAAAAAAAAATACTAGTATTAATATTTAACGATTTATAAAATAATTACAGCAGGCCATCGTACTGAGGTAACGCGAAGGTAACCAATGTCACGGGGGATGAGAGAAGATGACCGTGTTACTATTTGGATGAATTATCTTT
>CAJVPK010001438.1:0-11153 GCA_910592015.1 Diversispora eburnea
ATATTTCGTTATTCTTTTTTTTATTATAAGTGGGGAATAATTCATTCTAAGTCCATTTTTTTTTTAACGATGGATAAAGTCTTATGATGAATTTGTCTTAAATAATTTTCTTGTGACAATGGGTATGTCTCGCGATGGATTTCTTATGACGGCGAGTTATGTCTTGTGGCGAACTGGGCACTTTTTGTGATTCCACATTTTTTATGTTCCACATCTACACCACATTAAATCATTTATTGGAAAGATTGATGAATAGATTTAGTTTAACTTATCTATTTCTTGTAAAATTCAAACTAAAGCTAATTCGAGTTGGGTCAAATAATTTCAAGCAACACTATAACAATGTTAGTTGATATTCCTTTACCATAGTTTCTTTCTTTAATATTTATTTTTATTTTAGAATATTTAATTATAATTTTATTATAAATCTTGTATTAAGTCTTTATTAATTTATATAAAAAAAATTCAGATTTTCTTTATTTAACAAAAATACATATATACAATTAAAATATTATAAATTGTCAGTAAAAAAATTTACAATTATGCAAACTTGGAAACATGTAATATTCAATAATATATATACATATATGTATTATATAAAGAAATAAACTTAAAAAAATAAATAAATAAAGATTTAACCACACTAAAAAAAAGAGTTAACTATTAGTATAAAAGGTTCAAATTATCTTTTGTAAAATGAAATGATTAAGATGAAAAAAGGTCATTCCTAAATTAAAAAAGATGAAAATAAATTATCTCTAATTATTCCAATGTTGATTTGGGTAATGCTGATGATGACCTTGAGGATATTGTTGAGACTGTTGCTGTTGTTGTTGTTGTTGTTGTCGTCTAGAATAATTTGGATTAGTAGACTGATGGTGTTGATGTTGATTCTGTTGATGCGGTTGATGCGGTTGATGTTGATATTGATGATGTTGATGATGTTGATGTTGTTGATGTTGTTGATGTTGATGATGTTGGTGATGTTGTTGTTTATTGCCATAATTATAACCCTTTGAATAATTGCGACCAACACCAGGAGGATTTATTTCATTGTATCCCGTTGTGGAATTATGTGAATATCCCGTTGAAGGATTATGTGAATTATATGAATTATGTGAATATCCCGTTGCATTATAATTATGTGTAGAAGAATGAGAATATCCTGTTGAAGAATTATAAGAATTATGTGAATAATAATTTGGTGTATTTGCATATTGTGGTTCTCTCGAATAAGAATAATTTGTGTTATATGAAGGTCTCTCATATCTAGGACCTCTACTCCCTCCTGATCCTCGTCCACCATTTTTAACAAATTCATAATCTTCACGACCTAAAACTGGCGGATCTAATTTAACATTTTCTAAGAGGACAGACTTGTGCAAAGTGCTTTTTGTTTTCACAGGAGGATAATATAAAACACTAAAAATAAATAATGAATAAAATAATAAATATAAAAAATAAATGGTTATATTTCAAACTTGCACTTTCTTGTACAACCAATAACAACCCATAAGTGAGGACTTAAAAAAAACAAAACATTCACCTTAACGATTTATCGTTAACAATATCAGGTTTTTTTTGGGGTAAGGGCGAAGAAAAAGTACTTTCCGGTATACAATTGCGATCATGTGCAACATATCCAATTAACTGATCACTGATTTTGGGATCTAGTGGAATAGGCTAAAAAAATGAATTAAAGAATTAGTATAATAATAATAATAATAATAATAAATAATAATGAATTAAAGAATTAGTATAATAATAATAATAATAATAATAATAATAAATAATAATAAATAATAAATTAAATTTATTTAAATTATTTGAATTTATATTTACATGATCAATCTTTCTTTTTGAATATAAAGTACATAATTTATCATATAATTTATGTCTACTGCTTAAACAGAGAACCTCGGATCCAAAAGTATTTCGAGCAGTTTCTTCTTCCCCAAGAGTTGGATATACAGAATTAACGGCTTTCAATAATCGTGATTCATCAATAAATGGAAGTAATACTACGCCTTTTAAAGAATTTATATTATTAATATTGAGATTGTTGTTATAATTATTATAATTATCACCATCATCATCATTATTATTATTATTACCTTGCCATGAAAACTTTTTCCCATTCAAATCAATTCTGAAATCGGTAGGATAAAAATCAATTATTTCACTATCCTCCGATTCCATAAGTACATGAAATTGTTCGGGCAAACTTTCTTTACTATTATATGAATGATCACAAATGATAAAATATATAAATATTAAATATTAAATATATACAAATAAATAAATAAAATATATCATATAAATAAATAAATTTCAGATTTTTATACCTGTCAGCTGGCAATACGCCCATCAACTGTTCAAAGGGTTTAAATGGTTCGCCTAATTTAAAATCAATTTCGATATCTCCAATATCTGTGAAATCTGAGGCAAAAGGTGAGTAATGATATGGATAATACCATTTCCAGGATGGAACACCCTAAATTTTAAAGAAAATAAAATATATATGTGAAAATAATAAAGTGAATTCTCTAATAATGTAATAAGAAAGAAAGAAAGAAAGAAATAAATAAATAAAACTATACCTGAAAATAATATTGCATAACCCAACAGATACCCTCGACATAACTCTTTACTAAACTATATAAATAAATAAATAAAAACGCTTAAACATAGAGAATAATTCCATGTAAAGTCACGTCATATTTAGAAATATGAACTTACTCTGCACGAAATTGATGATTAGATAATTCAATATCAAATTTATCTTTATAATATCTTTCTTTGAATCCAGGTTCCCATAACCTGAAATTATGGAATTAAAAATATGAATTTAATATAATATAATGTTATGGAATGTAATATAATGTTATGGAATTTTATATAATGTCATTATTAAAAATATATATATATATATCGATTTAAACTGATTAAACTGATTAAACTGAACATACCTAACAGGATCTTCATTATCAGTATTCTCTTCTAAATCTATTGAATCTGATTTCCTTTTAACACCTGTTGGATTTGATGAATTTGATGTCTCGGTCTCTACTTGAGTATTTGTTACAGAAACAATTGACTCGGTAGATTCAATAGATTTTTGAATTTCTTCAGTTTCGATTGTCTTTTCTTCCGTGATAATAGATTCAATAGATTCTTGGCTTGGTTTTGTGTCACATGAATTATCTGAAATTGAATTATTTATTGTTATGGAATCTACATTTCTGATCTTTCTTCGTTTCGATCTATTTTCAACTATATGATATTTATGAAATTAATTAATTTTTAATTAAACATTTTAAGATAATAATAATAATTAAATAATTATTATGATTAAAAATAAATAACTATTATTAGCCTTAAACTTACATTCATGTCTACGAATAAATACTTCATCCTCCATTTTACCCAACTCCGTAACTAAATACTGTAATCTCTTTAGGTTTACCTAATTTAATATAAAATAATTAGGCTTTCGTTTTTTTTTTTACAAACAGAAAGATGCGTATATTTACTGAATTTTTTTAAAAAATTATTACGGTGTCATGAACTCACATTCCCATTATCTGTAATATACCCTCCCATTAAAGGAAGACAACGTTTCCATATAGATATTAACGAGTCAATTGCACCTTCTCTTATTTCCAATGAAGGTAAATGTGGTAGGAAATCGTTACCAACAAAAAAACAAAGAAGAATCCAATCATCTATTGCATTTTCAAGGTTAAAGGACCAGGGAAGATTATCAACTTTGAGCTCAATCGTAAGGTATTCACGAACTACCTCTACATTTAATAATATAAAAGGTTTCTCGGGTAATACTTTGGTTTAAATAATTGAAATCAATTGAATATAAAAGCAACATAATTGGATTAATAATAATAAATAAATTTAAAAAATTTTTGCAACAATGAATATAAATTATTTTAAAATAAATAAACAAGCTTTATAGGTACCTTCATTATTACCAAAAACATCTTCACGTAAAACCTTAAAATGTGGTTCATGAGTTCCAAGAGAGAGCATGATCAAATCTGCATCCTAATATAGACAAATACATATCAATATAAATTTAAAATTGATTTAACCAAATTTCGGCTTACAAAAAAATAAATAAAAAAATAAATAAATAAATAAAATTTGTAACACAAACCAATCCATATATAATATGTCGGGTATTAGGATCATGGTGAATACTAGTTCTTTGAGAACGAATGAAATCCATTATTTTATGTTCACCTTCACCAGGGACGCTTGAATCTGATAGTATAACTTTTAGCTATTATTAAAAAAAAATAAATAAAAGAAATGTTGTTAATATCGGTGAGTATTGATAAGATTGATGAGGTTGATGAAATTGATGAGGTGAATGAAATTTAACCTAAACTTAAATTTAAACATACATTTCTCCATTCAGGATCCGAGTTGAGGTTTTCTGCAACCCAATATCTTAAACATTTTGCCAAGTTTGTCATAAATGGTGTACCTAAAATTATTCACATTACAATTAATTGGAATTCATTTTAAATCTAAAAAATTTCAATTGTATTTGTATTTTTTGTGTTAAAAAAAAAATAATAATTGATAATATTTACCTGGTGTAATACAATTGCTGTCGAACCTTTTTGCCTGCATCAATTCTAAGGTATCAGGATCACTGGATTCTAAAATAAATAAATAAAATTCAAGTTAAATATTTTTTTGAGAACCATTCATAAAATTATCCTAAAAAAAATGCATTACCTTTTAATTTATCTTTTTCTTCACGTGCCGTCCTGAACCGACGAGATCGTTGTTGGTTCATTTTAGCACGTGGTGCAACTCCATCTGGAAAATTCAAATATTAATTTAAGAACTGTTGTAATCCATGAAAAAAATTAATGCAAAATTAAAGCATCTTATATTATTTAATACCTATAGCGATATAAAGTAATTTTTTGGGGCGCACCGACGACATGATTCTTTCAATGTAATTAAAAATCTCAATCATCATTTCATCTTCTGAGGTGGGAGCCGGCTATATATATATAACATACATTAGATCAAAAGTAAGGTAAAGGAATCAAAAAGAATCTGAAACAAACCTTGTCTTGGGGGTGAGTAGCATTGTGAACGATTCCATTTGCATCTAGGTATAGGTTGTCACAACAATTGTCTGAAACAACTTCTATGATTTTTTTATATTTTCTAGAAATATATCTAAAGAAGGCTGGTACTCCCATATTTCTTTTTGAGAGTTGAAGAAAGTTTAATTAGAAGTTTTGGTTTTATTTTTTTTTTTGGTAAATTTATTGGCCCATCGATCATTTTGTATTGACCAATAAAAATTTAAGGATGCGCATGAATAATCTTCATAAATATGAACCTCCATTTGTATTAAAACATCATGTATGTTAATATTAATTATTTACTATTCTATATTATTTTAATGTAATGTGGAAATAATAAAACCTGGTGGTATTTCAAAAGTCATTATTTGTATTCTCTCTATTTTTAGGTCACGATCACCTTAAACAGCAATGTGATAATATTTTCTCCCATTAGTGATTGCACAAAGGTCAAAAATGTTATAATTGTGGTTGATCGGGTCATCTTAGTTGAGAATGTAATGAAGTGCAAGGTTATAACTGCCATCGAATATATTATTAGTTCACAACTTCATTCGTCATTCAAATTTCTCTAATACTTTCATATCTGAAAAAAAAAATAGGAAGGTCATATCCGCAGAGATTGTCCAGAAATGGATTCGTGATAATTGAAAAAAAAAATAAAAACGACGTAATGTGCACGTTTTGGTACTAAAAATTTTGTATTTTATATTAAATAAGATTCAATACGATTCTTATGTGACTTTAATAAAGAAACCAAAAGTTAAGAATCATAATATTAAATAAACTACATATGTAAAGTTTTTTTTTCAGATCTATTCCGATTGCACATATCCTTTTCCTTTATATCCTGCTGATGAAATTCCAGTTATAGGATTTGCATTTTGTCTACGCAGTTTTTCATTAGTGGCTTCTTGCCATTCCTTATTCATACTCAGGGGTTTGTCAGGAACTTAAAAAGAGATTTTATGATTAAATTTTTTAAAAATTTAATAAAATTTATTGAAATTTACATATTTACCTGCACGATGAGCTAGATAAAATAATCCAAAAGAAATGACAACAACTCCAGTAATGCCAGCAATCAATTTATTTGTATGGCCCGGTTTGAGATATGGTTCTCTCGGACCATGAGGACCAAAAGAAATGTAATAAGCTAAATAGCGGTCGAACAAATGTAACTTATATATTTAAAGAGAGCGAATTTATGCTACTTTTAAATAAACAGTAAAAGGCCAATTGTGTCTACCAGTTTTTTTTTCTTCAAGAGATAATTTATTCCAGTCTTGTTTTTGAAGTTCTTCGATTTGTTTTGTCAGGCTTTGTTGTTCTTCGGTAGTAAACGATTTCCATTGTTTTTCTATATTAGAAATCGAAGAAACCGAAGTTGTAGAGGCACTTCGGTAACTAGCATTCCGCAAGGTAATTTGGTTAAGCCGATTAACTATACGGAACATTACTGCAATATTGCAATATATCAAAAATTACAAAATTGAGATAATCCATGACTGAATGACTGATGATAATAGATTTACAACGTGCGATTAGCTGTCAGGGTTACACTAATTTTCAGATTAATATTTTCGTTATTTTCGTGTAACAATTTAATCTAGAAATTAAATTTAAGATTTTCCAAGTTTCTATCTTAGAGGTTCTGTACTGTAACTATAAATCCTCTTTAGTTAAAAATTTAGCTTTCTCCCTCTTAAGTTCAGTAGTTTCAGCCACAAGTTTGAAATTCTGTTATTCCAGAAAATCAATTTTGAATTGCTTATATGTCATTGTTTTATATAAGATATTATTTGTTTAAACTTTTAATTTAGAACAAAAATTATATTTCCAGTCTTTTTTCAAGTTATTCAAATTCTTTAGAGTAAAAATTACACTAATGTGCTATTGTTTTATCTAACACACTATCTTAACAAAATTTGACACAACTATTATTAATCATATATAATTTATTTTATTTTTGATACAGTATAAAAATAAATAAATATTTTATTTTTGATGAATGTGTATTAGTTAATTGTTATTAGTTATAATTAATACAGGACAAATACAAAAGAATAGGTAGACTAAAAAGGAATTCTGATTTTAGCTGATTTATAATATAGGATGTAATAGGATTATTGATTTTTAACTAGTCTATAATATAAGAATTCTGATTTTTAATATAGGAATCACCATTTGGTATAACAATTCTTTTGTATTTAACTAGTGTAATTTATCTTTTCTTGAAAATTCAAAATCAAAATATTTTCTAAGTGAACAATTTCATATAATTGGATTTTAAGTTTTGAGTAAATATTTGTACTTAATGTAATTATTACTTGTAGGAATCTTCTTAATTCAAATTAATAAATACTTAATTCAAAGCATAATTAATAGATTTTATCTAGAGTATTAAATAATGTAACATTGGTCAAAAACTTAAAAATCCTATATACATATCAAGTACTAGATAAGTATAGTATTTATTTTCAATATTAGATATATATTAGAAACAAATACTATACTTATCTGATACCTAATGTGTGTATAGGATTTTTAAATTTTTGATCAGTATAAGTTTTACTTAGAACAAGTTCCAACTTCAAAAAAGTTATAAAGTCATTATATACATTATAAGTATATAAAATAAAATAATAAAATAATAAAAATAAATAAATTAAATTAGTACTACATTAATTAGATTATCTTATTGATTTTACTATTACTTAGAACTTATCAATTATTTATCAAAATTCATCAAAATAAGAAAAATGAGATATATAAAAATAAAAAGAAACATGTATAAAGTAAAAAACTATTACAAACTTAAATATAAATACAAATATTTACAATATTACTATTACTAAAAAATCATTAATTATTTTATATTTTTTTTTAAATCTTTTCAAGTGAAATAGATTTTATATTTTTTTATTTTATTTTCATAATTTACAACAGTTTTGTTAAGAACAAATGATATATTTAAGTAAACTATATTTTATCAAAAGTTAACATTTGTCAAGTTATTATTTAAAGATAACCAATTAATTTTGAATTATAAAATTATTAGATATCTGTTAAGTACTTAAAATACTTGTAATAACAAAATTTAATTATTCAGGAATAATTGATTATTGAGTAAATTACAAATCATACAAAAAAATCACTGTACCAAATAATAATTTCTATACTATAGATTAGTTAAAAATCAATAACAATTGACCATTGTTATTAGTTATAGTATTCAAAATACAATCTGAATTAGATTCAAATTTTCTTGATCAAATTCAAATTATAATTCCTTATCTTTAAATATTTATAATTAATTAGGATAATTCTTATTTTTAAGATCTGTTTTTATTTTTAGGATCCATTCTTATTTTTAAGATTTATTTTTATTTTTAAGATCATCAGTAAATTTTTTTAGACATTAACCTTTGAAATATTTTCATTTATTTTGAAGGATTTTTTATATTTTTCAAATTCACTTGTGAATTATAAACATAAAACAATTTTCTACTAAGGTATTTCTAAAATAGAATGAAAGACCTTGTTCTTGACTATATAACAGTATATATTTCATCCTGGTAATATTGATATTCACGAAGTTATTTTAATATATGGTAAAATTAATATTGAAACAGGTAAATATAATAAAATGAATAGAGAAATAGGTAGACATGATAAAATTAATAGTGGAATAAATAAAAATAATGAAATAGATGATGAAATAGACAAAATTGATAATGAAATAGATATATATAACAAAATAAATGGTAAAACAAATAGACATAACGAAACAAGTAGACATGATGAAATAAGTAAATATGATAAAATTAATAATAGAATGGGTAAAGATAATAAAATGAATAGTGAAATGGATAAAATTGATTGTGAAATAAATAAATATAACAAAATTAATTATGAAATAGACAAAATTGATAAAATAGATAGTGAAATAAAGTGATTATGATAAAACAGATGATTTAATAATAGCAATAATTATAATGAAACAGATAATAAAATTGGTGAAATGGAATATAAAAAATAGATAAAATAAATAAAAATAAAGATAATATAGATGAAAATAAAAATTATAAAAATGAAAGCAATGATGATATATTATAAAATATAAGTAAAAAATCAGATTTTTTTAATTATTTTGATCTAATTAACATAGATAATTTAATTCAAGTTGATGAAATAATTGATGAAACTGTTGATGAAATTGTTAATGAAATAATTGATGAGACAATTGATAAAACAGTTGATGAAACAATTGATGAAATAGTTAATAAAATAATTAAATTAGAAAGTATAGATAATGCAATAAATATTGATAATAATAATTTTAATTTAAAGTTTCAACAATTAGAATATATTATTTTAAATAATTAAAAAAAAATTAACAGCATATGATTATTTGAGATATAAATCTTTATATACTTATTTTAAATACTGGAAAAAAGATAGGTTAATAAAAATTGAAGCAAGTAAAAAAGTTGCAAAAAAATTTATAATAAAGAAATATATAGATTCAGGATAATTCAAAAATTAAAAAATTATTAAATTAAAAATAATTTATTATCTATTTCATTACAAAGCTATCATTAAAAAATCAAATTATTTATTGATAATAAAGATATAATTAACAATAATTTAACTTATATTTGAGCTAATTATGAAAAAACAATATCATAAAATTATAAAATATTTATTGAAATAAAAATTTTTTCTCAAATAAATATAAATAGATCAATATCAATAAAAACTGTTTTTGTAAATTGGATTTAGTTTCACAATCACAAAAAAAAGATATTTATTTTGATGAGCATGAATGTGAAAATGTCTTACAATATAGATAATAGTTTTTAAAAACTATAAAAGAGTATGAAAAGTTAATACTTGCATTTATTGGTGATGAAATGTAAATGGTTCTTTCAGAATTTAAAGAAGAAGAAAAATTATATATTTTAATTACACATGATAAATATTTTTTTTATGTAATAATAATTGTCCCATAGTTTAGGTACCATTAAATGAGCCTTCACTTTGGAAACAGGACAAGAAAAATCTTTAATGATCAGTGATTTTTTATTAGAAACAATTGGAAGACTTAGATTTACAGATGATCTTATAGCAAATTATCCAAATATTTTTAAAGATATAAGAAAATTTCTTTGTTCCAGTAAAAATGAAGAAGGCTAGTGAACTTCAGAACACCTTATAGATCAAGTAGTTAATGTTGCAATACTTATTTTTAAACTTTTATATTCCAATGTAATAGATATTTTTATATTTGATAATAATACAAATCATGGTGTAATGACAAAAGATAAATTGAATATTTTTAAAATGAATTTAAATTCAGAAGGAAAGTAATCACATATACATAATACTTATTATAGATCAAATAATATTTTACAATCTATGGTTTTTCCATTTAATTATCCTAAATATTCAAATCAACCCAAAAGCATGAAACAAGTATTAACTGAAAGAGGTTTATAGAAAGATAATTTATTAGTTAATTTTAAATTATGTAAAGAAAAAACAAAAATTACAGATGTAAATAAAACTGAATGTTGTACATATTGAATTTTGTCTTTACAACTTTAATTTCTTTGTACAAAAATCTAAACTTCAAAAATATATATTTTATCTCAAGTATTATTGTAAATTAAATTATACAGAAATGTATTAAAGTGTTATAAAAAATATACTAGAGAACATTATAATTATACTTGAAATGGATTACAAAAAACTGTTCTTGAAATATTAGATTCAATTTCTTTAATTATGATTAGAAAATATACATGTAAATTATGGAGATATATGGATATATACAGAAAAGGTATTTACTGGAAAAATGGTAGAATATATAGTTAAGAAATTTCTTACTGGTTAAAAAATTACTTACCTATATAATATTGTTAATAAATAGAAAGACTCATACTTGTACTATACCTGCCACCCAAATTCAAAATCCAAATGCCGAAATCCCAAATGCCGAAATCCCAAATCCCAAATCCCAAA